>JBBPOJ010001677.1:0-12106 GCA_038091395.1 Leccinum rimulosum | reverse complement strand
ACCTTCGGGATCCGGGGCAGAAGGTCGACCGTTACTTTCGTGGTGAAGGTTCAGTACATCAACGGCACCGCCACGCTGGGATATTCGTGCATTAGACATGTCAAGGGGTTGCATCAGCAAACTCACCCCTCTCTGTCTAGGCTGTCCAAGTCTATCCAGGTCCAGACAGTCTGGAACAGCCTCCAGGGCTCTCTAGTAAGGTACCTAACTGGCTAGAGCTGTCTAGATCTGTACCAGACTCAACCTAGTGATCTAGACTGGACTAGTTTTAAAGAGTTGGAACAGAACTGGAACAGAACTGGAAAAAAATCACACTAAGACTTCTGTGAAAGACTGTGAAAGACTGTGAAAGACTGTGAAAGACAGCCTATAGTAGTATTGCATGCCTGTTAATCCAGTCGACTAATTATCTGACCATGCAACAACAAAGAGACCAACATAGTAGCAAACAAATAAATTGTGTACTACCGAATATAACAAATCATGTACCAATAACATCAATCCAGAAGAACATCAAAACCACTCGTTCTCACTGCAGACTCTTGTAGTTGACTGCCATAACTATTATTTCATGATTAAGTATGATAGGATAATTAATTAAATTGGAAATACCTTACCTGCCTGCTTCCGCCCATTTGCAACGAAGGTCCTTGAGTTTGTTACCATGTATCAAGGAAGTGTCACACTTCCTCATTAAGCCGAGCATTTCGAGGTATACCGGTGAGTATACCCCAACTCTGAAGTTCACTTCGCCTTGTGATAATGCAATCTCGTCCAGAACAACTTTCAGCTATAAAAATAACTTTAGTTAATAAAAACACATTCAAATTTAACGTCGAAAGATTACCGCAGTAGCAGCAATGGCGACAGCGACTCGTGGAACCTCCGCACCAAACACTTCGGGGAATTGTCTCCCGACACTCTTGTCGCCATTGTAAAAGAAGTCCGTAACCAGTCCGGCTAATGCGGGATGCGCAAGGTTGTTCGTTCTTCCCTGTCAACGTTTCGTGCGTCAGTAGCAGTCGTCTACTACTGAATTCACCCACCTCTGCATCCACACCGTCCCGCAGGAATAGCCCGTTGTCGCCCAACAATTGCTGCGCGATGTCCTTGTTTACATCGCGCCGATTCTGCACGTCCCACTCATAACGCTGTGTAACGAACGTACGCGCTTTTTTCCTCAGCGAAGATCGCCAGTTCCCGAGGTCTTCCCAAAGCTGTCGGTGTACAATTAGTACGTAGAATATCACTTGATGCGAACATACCAATTTGCAGATATCATTGGCATACTCCGGCCACCAACCTGCATTATAAGTCAGTTCATAGCTGGATTCCTACGAAACAAAAAAGAAAGATTACCGTCAGGGACGACCAACGACTTCGCACGTCTCTCCTGTATCGCTTCCTCGACATATTCCAAAACCGCCTTGTTGAACTCGGTGCGGTGGGGAAAGGCATTGACAGAAGCGGCGTCGCAGTGAGAAAACTGCTTCGCCCGTTCAATAATGTCACGGACAGCCGGTGGGTGGAATTGCAGTTTAGACGGGTCAGCACCCTCCGTCGCGGTCGAAACTTGGCGTCTCCGCTGGGTGGGTTCAATGTTCCGGTTGGACTGGGCACCAGATTCCGGTGGTTGCGTCGTTTCACGTTGGCTTGATACGTCCCGTGTTGCGTTTGTCGGTACATTATTTGCGTTCCGCGAGGTAGATCGTTGTTCATGCCGGATGGTGGCCAGTTGTGAATTATCGGGAAGGCGAGGAGCCCGGTTGCGCCGGCGGTGCACCGCAACAACATCTTCGATGTCTCGGTCTACGTATATGTTAGCTATTGGTCGACGAAACATCTGATTAAGCATTGAACGAAGACTTACTCTCTGACTCGGAATGCCTTACAACTTCTCCCGCCACGGATGTGCGAGTCTGACCAGCTAGAGACAAACATCAATTTACTTTCACAACGCATGGCGAGTATTGTTCACCTCCATGATGGACCGAGTGCGAGTCATCCCCTCGAAGCACGGCCTCAGCAATCCGCTCGTCTTCACTTGGCGCTACCTCATCTATTTCCATATCGACGTCGTTGATCTCATAAGGTGCTTCGTTAGATACTGCGTGCCGCCTGAAACCGACGCGGCGTGGGGGAGGCGAGTCCGGCTCCGGGTTGACCGTCGGCTCATCGAACAACGAAGCAGCGGCAGGAGCCTTCGTGAACGAAGGGCGTACTGGCAATCCTCCATCTTGTCCTGTAAACCGAAATTGGAGGGATTTTGGGGGTAAATTTAAGAATGACGCACCGCGCGGGCCAGCCTCTCCTACACGAGGATTGCTTTGATGCGAATGGTGCCGAGCAGAAGAGGTTGCCGTTGCCTGAGATGCCCGCGGAGGCGCTTCGACCCCAGATTGAGAGGCAAGAGCAAGCTTGTGAAGGTGGGAAGAACGATACCGCGGAAGACCTTCTTGAACGCCGTAACTAGAAGAACACACGGACGGAGTACGGGACGTAGGGGCAGTAGAGGTACGTGAGCCTCCCGCGCCAGAGAAGATCGAGCTGGCATGAGATGAAGGACGCAAGGATGCATTTGATGGAATGGACGACTGCGTCAGAGAATCGGAGGGACTGGGATTGATTTTCGGTGCTCTGAATCCGAACTGTTGGCCCGGGGCTGCCAGGGTGAAAGACGGGAGAACGCCGGGAGATTCGCATGATGACTGGCCTGCCGGAACGTCAGACTTGAGACGGGGTCTTGGACGTGGCCGTGAATCACATTGCAGCTGGGTACTTGAACTGGGGGCCATGGGGTTCACATCCAGGTCCTTGGTCGACGCATCAAGGGCAGCCAGGCGTTTTGACATGGGTTTCCCCGCCCCGTCGGCCAGAAGTCGATCTAGATTTTGCATCTGAATTATTCTGCCGCCTGTCCCCCTTCCATTGCGCGAAGATCGCCGGACCTGGGATTCTGTTCCGAACGGTAAGCAAATGATGACTCGGGTGTTGGCAGAACTTGAAAGGAATAAAAAACTACCAAGTGGCACCTCACCGCCGTCATCATCGACTTCGGCCCTCGGGCGCTTCAAGAAGCTCGAGTTCCCATTCGGCGAGGAGTCGTTGACTGCGTTGTCGTCTTGATCAGAACTTTCTTCGTATGCTTTTCGTTTGGTACGCATGATGAGTCCAAGACGGAAACCCGGACTGGTGGGAATCTTTACGCGCACCTGCGTATTTTATAAGCGAGGTAAGCGAGGGCAAAGGGAGATTCGTTGTAAGAGAATGTAATACAGACAACTCGTTACTCGCAAGAACTACTACTCAACTCGCACTTAAGAACTACCGAACTCGTAAGAACTACAGCCAACACTACAACAGAAATCTACGGGTAATAATAAAGTAAAAGCTGATCCGCGAACTAGTAAACGAGCGTCAGAGGGGGCATAAATACCGTCTCATTCAAGTCTTTTTCTTCGTGGGGTATGATGCGGACGGAGCAGTGGAGGAGTACCACGTGCGAGGCAATGGTCGTAAACGTTTTGAGTAGTGACGCTGATCGTCATCGATCACCGGTTCTGACGGTTGTCTTCGATACGAGGACTCCGAGGAAGCTGGCGAATGGGAGGGAGGGAAGCCTGAACCGCTGATCGTTCGGAGGGGAGGAGGGCGTGGTATGCGCGAAGGAAGACGCTCCGTTGCTTGCAAGGTAGGCGAATCCGCCTCAGTAGAGTCCGACGTGGATTCCTCTTCGGATCCCACTTCGGATGCACGGAATTCGGGTTGCGCATCATCGGGGTCCAAGGGGGGTGGTATCGGGACCCAGCTGTCCTCCTGTAGATCACGTAGTGCCTCAAGCAAAGACTCAACCATGAAATCATGGGTGAGCTGATTCTCATCAGAGAGAAACTGTCCGTTTGAGAAACGCATTGGGACCACTATCCTCTCGCGGAGCTTGTTGAGGAGTGGAATTAAAGGGCGGAAGTAAGGTGCGACGTGTGGGAGTATGTTGGCTGACCAGCCAAGTTCTGACTGGATTGTCGTCGTCTTCACGGTGGTGGGATGGAAAGAGTTGAAATACGTGTCGAAACATACGAGATCCGTATCGGCTTTTATTTTGTGGGGTTGGACCAGGAGCACGCATATACCGACCAACACGTAGAATAGGGACTCGAGATCATGAGCGGGGCGATGTACCACTGGCACGCCGGGCCCCGCTAACACCAGCTCGGCAGCCATCCAGGACCAGGTTCCCTAGATCGTTCCTCGGTCAATGAAATGTACGACATAATAGCGAACTTACCGTACGGCACAGGGGATTTGTATCGATCGAAGGTCTATCGGGGTCTACTTCCCCTGGCTTCGGCAACTTTATCTCATGATTGTGTCCCAGTCTTGAGGCTGGGATATAGTGTACGGTGTTCTGCGTCTGTGAATCGACATGAACCAGCGCAGGAACGGTGCCTTCGGCGTATCGTGGAGGTACGACCGAATTGGATTCAGTGGGGGTAGAAGGCTGGGTGGCAGGCTGAGATGAAACGGGCTGAATGGGGACAGCATAGCCCCAATCAGCGAGAAGTCCACGATGGGAAACCGATGCCTTGATTTGTTGATGTAAGCGGTCCCGCGTCTTTTGAGGGAGGCTATCCAGAAATTGCATACGGTTGTCAGAAAGTCCATCCCAAATGACAAGTAAGAGATTGAATAAACTAATATCGCGGTGAATAATGCCCGCTTTTTGAACCGCGTCTTTGTGGGCTGGAATGCGCCGTTAACGCCAATGGACAGTAGTGAGTGAAACAACATACCCAGGATGTAATCGATGAACGCAACTAGGAGTTCAGCAAGGGAGTTAAATTTTAGGACATCGAGGCCGATGGGTTCGGTTATGAGTCGCGAAAGAACCCGTAGTTGATATCGACGACTACCCGCTTTGCGACTAGCTTCGGAAAGTAGGGAACGAAGTAGATGTGTCGATTTGTTGATTAGAGCATCGGAACGAATTGGATGAGGACCTTGAACCTGTCCTTCGTGTAGGAGGGTCGGGATTCCTACAACCCCAACGGCATTCAGGAGTGCGAGGATGGACCCCTCTGTGTATTTCCGCAAAGGATCTATCCAACAGTCTTTGACGACGACCCCACGTCGTGTCCGTAAGGTGGTCGGCGACTCTGAGTTACTTGCGGAATCTGCGTCGTCCGAGTCCATCGAGCCAGCCCAGACGGTTGTGCCACGGCCATGCAAAATGTCCGAGATAAAAAGTAGACTGTCGATGGAGACTTCCTTCGTTTCTGAATCTCCTTTCCATGCCATCAATACACGTTTGTCGCCACCCTCATCGAGCAGCGAAACGTCGAAACCGAGCTGGGAAAGGTTGGCTACCGCGAGACCGAGTATGATACGCAGGAAGATTTCCGGGTCCGTGTGAATGTCGAAGCAATGCGTTATGAGTGAACCTCCTCGGTCGAAAAAGGTCAAGCCGATATGAGCCCCTAGAATTCGAAGGGCGGGGGCGGCATGTCTCCCGTCCTGAGCGTACAAGAGTACGCTCGTTTTCCCGGCGACCTCCGTGTAAGAGGTTCGCTGTGTCTCGCTGGTATTCCTACTCTTCATCTCCCCGAAGACAAAAACGTCCCTCCAGTCTAAATCGGCCCCATTCGGACTGAATGCTAGGTCTGGTTTACGTTGAAGGTAAGACCCTTTGAAGAATTTTTTGGCCCCTCGGGCATGCCATTTCCTGAGCATCGCGTCAGCCATAAGTTGTTACGGTAAGAGAAACTTCAACTCGACCTATCAATCTTCTTTCTGGTGAATTTCTTGATTGCTTCTAAGACATCGTTCAAAAAGCTCGCCATTTTCACTTCGGCCTTTTTGTCGTTGGTTTTCGGAAAATCGACCCAGCGCTCCTTTGTGCCCTTCGTCAATCCATAGAGCTTTTTATCCCTCAAATAATGTAGTAAGTCCGACACGGTTTGCGTAGAACCAAATAGAACAGAGTCGGGGAAAAGGGCTTCCAGCAGCCCTCGACTCTCGGAATTGCTGAGTTTCCAGCGAAAATCCCGGGTGTCGCTGTCGACTAGGCGATCCATGTTGTGACGATATCCGACCGATTTACGTCTAAATCCCAACGGAATACTGGGAAGCTGTTCAACGGTGAACTTCAAATTGAGACACGGAGTGATCATTAGACACGTTGATAACGACGTACCCGGGCGTCGCTGCGCGGCGTGGCATGTACACAAGACGGGAGTCGGGGCTGCAAACGTGTCAAAACTCGAACCGATTTAGGAACAAGGACTCACTAGTACTCACTTTCTGTCTATTTGGGCTTTCTGACGACTGCAATGCTGGTTCCATTGGGAATGGGTGTAGCGACAGGCAGAAACCGATCTTTGCCCACTCGAAGCATGTGTGATCTGAATTTAGTCCAAATCGGTACTCTTTCTGAATCAGTCGATTTATGAGATCGATAAACGATTGCTAATCCGTGTTCACTACTACAAGTACTACGGATCCAGGCTACAAATCAAGGTGATAGAGCGTAGTAGAACTCCTTAGACCAAAATTTATTCAACCAGAATTCTGTCGAAAGCTCATAGCTGTTCTGATGAGTAAAACGATTGTGAGCGACATTACCGAAATTTGGGATAAGGTGAGCGGGTGACCGAATTAGTGAGAGAGGAATGATATCCCCGATGCGGGTACCATCCGGCCTGACTGCACGCCGCAGGAGGTGCATACCGGTTCCGGGATGGGTGCGGATGACGTCGAGGCGTTGAACATAAGCGAGGAACCTGTCGGAGTTCAGAAGACGAAATATCATTCGCAGTTGAACGATCGAATGACCTTCGAACAATAAGAATGATAGCTAGAATGAATGCTTATGACGACTTACCGTCCAAGCCTTGTTTTGGCCAAGAGCTATTGGGAACGGCATTAACGACGACTGCATCGTATAGACCGTAACGATGGTTGTCAACGGAAGGCGGAACCGCGCGCAATGTCTGCGGTGCATCCGGGACCTGCTCGTGGTAGCACATTTGTTGGATGCGAACTTTGTGCCATATTTGCAGGCGTTCGAAGGGTAAGTCGGGGGATTCGTTGCGACTTCTGACCCCAGAAACATTGTGTGGTGACGAATTTTCGTCGCGGGCAAAGTATTCTCGAAGAGCAAACCGAAAATCAGGGAGTTCGAATGTAACGGTGGCCTCGTCAATGCTCAATCGCAACGAGGGTTTCAGCGAAAGATGAAAGGCGCACGTGGTAGTAGCGAATGTTTTTGGGAGGTGAGGGGTCTTCGGAAGGTCGCCGCGAGAGATGGCTTCGGCCATCGCGAAGTAGTTGACTCGAGCATTAGGCTCTAGGCCTAGGTGTTCGAAAAGAGAACCGTCTTCCGGATCTGGTTCATGCTCACCATCTCGATCAAAAACATGGTCGTCGACTTCACGTTCCCAGATCTCTCCTGTGTCCCGAGTGCTCTCCAAGTAGGTGGCGATATCGAACAGTAGGCATTTCTCGGAACGGTCGAGATACCGAGCGATTTGGTTATAGTAATCTTGATTGTTTCCGGCCCGAGCAGGAATCTTGATTTCCTGGACATGGGCGTGCTCCGTAGGGTCTGCGGACCATTGCATGACCGGGCCGGAACGACGTATGTCTGGTACGACACCTTGTAGTAGCTCTAACTTCGGTATTTGCCAAGCGTCCTTTCGCCCTCCGGCACGCACAACAGCGTCCTTGTGATCGTGAAATTCTTGCAAGGCGTTTGCGATCTTGAAAAGTGTTTCATCAGTGAAACACGGGGCTTGGGCGAGATATCGAAAATCAGCGAGCGCTCGGACAGCCGTCAGAAATCGATTTGGAACTGCACCGGCAATCACCCCGACCAAGTAACGCTGGACCGCCCGGTGATCGCGGCCGGTGACCTGTTTAAGCCTTGAGATTCCATCTTCAAACGATCGGTACCCAACAGTACTTTGAATCAGAGAAAACCGAAAGTCGATTTCTTGAGCTCCGACGACAGTGATACACCACTGGGCATCGTGGTCCCAGCAGAAGCGGTGGAAGTGGTGAAGGGGTTCTACGTGAAGAAAAGACGAAGGTTGAGAGAGCGCCCAGTCCCTCCAGAATGGGTCTAGAACGCCGTTGAGCCCAACTTCCCTGATTGATTTCAGGAACGACTTATAATCGGGCGGATCCTGTTTCGGCCGTACGACGCGGATGGCCGTGAGTGTGTGTGATGCTGTCCGAGGAGCATGGCGAAAGGAATCACCAAAGTCCTTCGACATAGCTGTGGTGAAAGGGGAGGCCTTCGGGCTAGTTCCAGCGATAAGACACTGCTCGGGGGTGTCCGCGATCCACGCTGCGAGAGGCGTGTAGGAATAACGAAGATTTCCTACCGGATCGTTCATCATCACGCCGATGGAAGCGGCAATCTTCAAGGGCTTCAAAATCAAGTCCAACGCGCGGTGAAAGAGCCGGTCTTGTAGTAAGCTCCGCACACGAGTATTCTTGTGAAGGAACTTGGGAATGGGGAGAAGTCCGAGGAGCATATAGCCGTGGAGAGATGTTTTGCTGCGAATCTTCGTGTCGATGTTCGCGAGACTGATGAGCACCGGATGTGCCATACGGTTCCCAGTCACGACTGATATGTTAGTCTTGTCCGACGAGAGGACCACGCCTAAGAGCGTGCTCCCAACAGGAAGTTCGCTCTAGACTACAGTTAGCATTGACGTTTCGTACAAGTAAGAATGATCTTACTTGCATCTCCCAGGCTTGATTACTGCTCATCCAGTCGTCGTAAATTCGGCAAACCTTCGCAGCCGACGTCCACACTCTCCGAGGGACAAAACTGATGTGCGGGGCGAGCAAAGGATGGCTCAGAATCGCTTGCAGACAGTCGAGCGGTTGGCGGTAGAATACCCGGACCGCGTTCTTCGTCCGACCCTCGGGTTCGATTGTCTCGCAAAGCCAAGCTGGTCCAGATGGCAGCGTTTCGGCACGGGTTCGTAACTGTTTTCCGGTCCGAAATGAGAGGGGTACGCGTTTGAGCTAGAATATAGTTAGTAAAATCCAAGCTTAGGAACTGAGTCAAAATTATAATTACGATATCAAGCGAGAGCAATGAATCGATAGCGGCGAGACTGAGACGCGAGCGAAGGAGCCACGAAGCGAAATGCCATTCTTCTCGGGATGCAAAGGGAAAATATAGATTTTCTCGGCGTTCGTAGGCGTATTTATCCTGCCTAAAGTTGTCTAGAAAAGATTTCCCTCCGGGGAATGCCTCGCTGCAACCGTCATATGCTTCTACAAATCTCTCCAGCAACTCTTCCGTCTCATTTTCGGTGTCCATTGCAACGTCCGGGTCAAGTCCGTGGTCAGAGAGGTTTGAATCCGGATTGTCGTAAGCCAGAGGATCGTCGGGATGGTTGCCTACAGCCGGAACGGATACCGCACGAGGTGGGCTGACCGAAGTTCGAGTTCCTGCGACGGCCCGGGGTGGAATTTGAGGGGCCTGATGGAGGTTATTCGTCAGTTCTTCGTGCCACGTAGGTCCGCATGATCCCATTGGCTGATTCATATGCTGCAGGACATTCGTCTCTGAGCAAAACCTTTTGCCGCAGCGGGGGCAGCTTAAAGTCTTGGGTTTATACCGATTCGTTTTGACTCTGGGCATCGTCGGTCGGAATAAGGATGTATTCAGGACTCGGGTGTGAGTAGTTGGTAAGCAGAAATAGTAGCCGAGAAGTTCGGGGAATAAACCTTGTTTCACTCGAAGCACGACCTCGCAAGCCCATGGTGCCCTCCTCAGTTACTTTGGCGCTCTGACAATCCCCCCCTCCCCCCCCTTCCCAACTAAACATCGTTGCTCCATTGCAATGGATTTCCCCACCAATCAACCACAACCGAGCAAGACATTCCCTTCAGATTCTTTCTTTCATTTGGCTCCCTTTGCGTCGTGCGTTCATCCACATATGATTTCGCCTTCGCCTTCGCACTTCACTTTCTCGGGTCCTCAAGCCTCTTATTCGCCTAGTTCGACCTGGTATGGCGATGATACGCAAGGCAGCGAGGTTGGCTCCGAATGCCTAGTGAGTCTGATTCGCTAATATACTCTGCAATCACCGACGATATAATCATTTTCTTGCGCAGTCGCAAAGTGCAGACTCGGATGTTGTTGTCCCCTCCCCCGGGAACAGCAGTGAAGCCCACCTGCTATTGGAAGCAGCTCGCGCCGACCGGGAAGTGCGCCTCACCCGCAGAAATCTCGCGCTCCAGATCGTCCACCGGAATACCCTTGCCCTTCAATACAATCGTTTACTATTGGACAAAGCTCAGGAAGATCTACACGCTGCCAATGAACTCATTGGCCACGTTCGCTTCGTGATCCGCAAGAGTGGTTTGCCGGTCGCAGTTGAATATACAATGAGGAGTGACCCGTCTGCTACGAACGGTACGCTACACCCAGTCGTCTGATATGATACTTCGAACTAACATGAAAACCATTGACGATCAGCCAAAAAGAGTTCACGCAGTGATTGTATTCATTCCTCGCCTGTACTCGACGTGAGATTAGACTAACGTTGTACTTGCTGAATGTTGTTTCGTGTTCAAGTTGTTTCGTGTACTCGACAGTGCTGGTATTTATGTGTAGGCATACTTACTACTACTGTACAGTAGAATCTCAGGCTCTCAGACTCTGGGCCCGTCTGCATCCCCCCATCTTACCAATTTCAATTCGTCACCGGGGTAGCCTAGGCCCGAAAGGCAGTAATGTCGTTTCGTTCCCAAGTTATTTCGTGTACTCGACAGTACTATGTAGTATTTATGTGTAGGCGTACTTACTACTAAGATCATCATACCCTGACACCTTGATCGGTTCGGATATTTTCGGTCTAGAAGCGTCGGCTGTGGAGAACAGGCGGTGCATTAGTAAGCTTGATCTCGTCATCACTGATCACGTTTTCTGAACAACGATCGTCCTTCTCTCCACAGTATCTCCCTCCCCCTTCCTGTTCTCCCTCCCTCCCCCTTCCCGTCTCCCCCCTTCCTGTCTCCTTTCCCCCTCCGAATCAGATCTACCACACTGCGACTGCCACGACGCCGGCATACCACGACGGGAAGCACGGGGAAACAGCATGGGGTCAGCCACCTCGACAACGACGACGACGATACGGCACGTTACGGTAACACCCGGGACCGCGACCACGACGTGAGGACGGGTAGGGCGGGGAGAGAGTACGAAACGACGAAGACGGGGAGGGCGGGGAGGGCGGGGAGACGGTATAGTAGCGAAACTACGAAGATGGGGAGGACGGGGAGACGGCACGGCGTCAGCCACCTCGACGTCGTCGTTACGGTAACACCGCGGACCGCTTCAACAACGAGGAGGACGGTGGGGTGGGCGGGGAGACGGTATCGCGACGTCCGCGACACCACAACGAGACATCGCAAAGAGGACGACGCATCATAGCGTCTGCGACCCCGCTGACCGCAACCACGACAACGACGACAACACGGCGACGGTGCAACGGCAATGTCGACGATGACGCCGTCGACGTCGGGTCACGGCGAAACGACGAAGACGGGGAGGACAGGAGACGACACGGCGTCAGTCACCTTTGGAGCGGATACTCGAGATTGCGAGTATACCGAACACGGTGACGATATCGTCGGAAGATCCGCAGTCGATTATTAATCTGGACAAACGCAGGTCAGTATTTTTTTTCGGGGACATGGTCGGTTTACTGACGTCTTATGTAGACACATGTGCGACGCCATACTCAATACGCCAACGCTGCTCAATACGCATGGCCGTTCGAGGAAAGACGTCGACCGAAGAGATTTTGAGCGCCTGAACAACATCGAACAGGAAGTGAGCGGCCTTCACTTTGACCTTCGCGGCATCAAGGAGGAAGCGCAGCCAGAAGCCCTTCATGCCCAGACCAGCGGGTCTGCCCCAGCGAAAAAGGTCGTCCGACCTCTCCAGCGCCTTGTCACGCTCCAGCACGAGAAGAACAAGCGGGACAAGTAACTGTACGATCGGCTGAGCAAAGACAACAAACAGGAGCAGTTGCGGATGGAGAAAAGGGACGAGCACCTGAACAAAGTGATGCGCCCCCGG
>JBBPOJ010001676.1:0-12108 GCA_038091395.1 Leccinum rimulosum | reverse complement strand
TGATATGGTTATGCGTTATCACTGGGGACTCGGAGTTGGACATTCGTATGCATATGTCAGGAGGCCTTCGGAAAGTAATATCTACAATAATTCTGGTAGCCAGGAAGACGTAGGTCTCCTCCGCATGCATCTGGCAAATTGACTGACATGATTTAGAACTCGGCTGCTGTTCCTTCGAATGTTCATGGTGTATGTGACGGGGATGATAGCGATCACCTAGGATTGGACTCGGACTCGGACAATTCGTCTCACTCATATCTCTCGGATAGGACGGCAGAAGAGGAAGAAGAGGAACATTCTGGCTGCGACGATTTCGAGTTCTAATTCCGCTGTTCTTGTTAATCACTCCTACATTGACCACTGATTGTATGGTCTATAATCGAGGGGCTGTTGATACAATGTGGAGCAGGACGATCGCAAGCCACCAGTGCTTGGTAAGTGCCAAGACTCTGATACAAACGCGTCAGTATATGAGCTGCGGGATGAGTTTGCCATGACTCTACCTCATACGATACGGCGATTCTTGTTTCAGATGGACAATCCAGATGATCCGCGCGGCTTCGAAGACCCTGAAAGTCGTGAACTCTGCAAGTGCAATGATGCTTCGAGCGATGTCAGTCACAAAGGATGAAGCAAAAAAAAAAAATCTGGAGCTGCCATCATGGCAGAAGGGTTTTGCACGAAACGTCGGTTTGTTCGTCACTACGAATCCAAATCTACCTGGTGTGCAATTACATCCTTGCGCTCATCTCTTTCGTCTAACATGACGAACTGTCCCCGAGTTGTACACCGTGACCTTGGCCGTTTGTTTGTTTGTGGAAACGAACCCGATGAGAGCACCGAAATGTGGACAGTATATCCTGGTCTCAGACGCCGACAATCGGATATGTCCAACATTGGCTTTTTTCCCTACGACGTATTACATGCATGAAAAGTAAATAAATCTACTGACCACCATGCATTCTAGCTCGCATCCGAATGATACTATTGAAACTGCAAGTCTCCTTTCCCCCTTTCTCTCAAGCTCATGCATTGCAGCAGAGTCTCACAACAACCTCGTTCAGCCTCTCGCTGGGGGCGCAACATCAATCGTGTCAAATCACCCACCATTCACTGCTCTCCTCGTGACCCCTGCCCGACTTTTTCTTACCCTCGTCCTCTTGCTTCTCCTGCCTGCACAGGCTGCACAAGCGTGTCCTTGCAGAAAATCTCACACTCCGAGTCCCTCGCGGCATGCCATCATCCTCGTCACCTCACACCTCCTTCCCTCCCATACTCGCCTCACCTGCATCTCCCCCACAGGTCCCCATACTTATCCCCACCTCGCATACCAGATATAACGCGAAATAGATCAATACATCAAACGCCAGGAGTTGAACGTCGACCAGGTCTTCCACAACACCACTTTCGAGCCAGCTCCGCTTCGCATACCAGCGCATTCTCCCCGCGCTCGACCTCGAAAAGGTCGCCTCAACTAGATGTCTTCTCCTCGGTGCGGGCACCCTCGGGTGTTACGTTGCCCGCACGCTCATGGTATGTCAATCCTCCTCGGTGCGCATCACGCTCACCCGTTTGGCACCAGGGCTGGGGTGTCCGAACGATCACGTTTGTCGACTCCTCCCGCGTCTCCTTCTCAAACCCGGTCCGCCAACCCCTGTTTGAATTCGAAGACTGCCTCAATGGCGACAAGCCCAAAGCGGCCTGTGCAGCAAACAGACTCAAGAAAATATTTCCCGGCGTCGTACGGCCATCTCTTGGTCATCTAACGTGTACTAACACCACCGTTAGAACCCGACTGGTCACCAACTCTCGATACCCATGCCCGGACACCCAATACCCCCTGCATTGGTCGCACAGGCGCAGAAAGACGTGGAACAGCTCGAGGCGTTATTTGACAGCCACGATGCGGTATTTCTGCTTATGGATTCGCGCGAGAGTCGGTGGTTGCCCGTAGTGTTGGGTGTTGCCAAGGGCAAGGTCTGTTCTCTCCCTCGCATTTTTTGAATGAGGCAAGGATACGAAAACCGGTGCTTGATAGATCGTGCTGAACGTTGCACTGGGATTTGATACATATGATACATATCTCGGGATGCGGCACGGTGCTCGCGCTACTGCGACCAATCCAAACCTAAATGCCCAGAGGCTGGGCTGTTACTATTGCAATGACATCGTCGCACCTGCGGATGTGAGTATGTCATGCGGGTGTGCTCGACGTCGGACGGCTTACGCTTTCATAGTCACTCTCTGATTGTACACTCGACCAAATGTGTACTGTCACCCGACCTGGGCTGGTCTCGATCGCGTCATCTACTGCCGTCGAGCTCCTTGTGTCGCTGTTGCAACATCCGGATGGGTGAGCCCCTTGACCGTGTCTGCGTGTCTGCACCACACCGTCGTCTAACGTCGTGCACGCCACATAGCCTCCACGCTTCGCCGCCGCCCCCGAATAACACTGATACCGAGGGTTCATCGACCGGCAGCGTCCTCGGCCTCGTCCTTCACTAACTCCGCGGCTTCCTAGCGCAATTCCGCACTCTCCTCATCACGGGCGTTGCGTACGATTGTTGTACGGGTTGCAGCGAGACAATATTGAAGGCGTAAGCGGAGGTTTCGGAATGCTATTGAAGGTGTTCAACGAAACAGGGAACTTGGAGGCGTTGATGGGGCTAGATCGGTTATATGACGAGGGGGATAAGGCATTGGAGAACGTGGACTGGGAGGAGGAAGACGAGGATATGCCACAGGCTGGCAGTGTAAGACTGTAAGACTGTAATTTGTGCTTCATACTCCAACAAATAATATCCGGTATTGTGCTGCAGGGTACTATGTTCCAGCTTCACGAGATCAACCAGATGGACTGACTGAATCGTTACGCGAAATGTGCCAGTCGATCCCCTTACCCTGATGGAGTTCGAAGACGTGATTCAGAAGGACTTTTGTTCCCCCAAGCCTGAGTCCTCCGTTCTGCGCGTTAGTAGATACGCGCCCTCGCCTCGTCTCTCCCGTTTGATTGTAAAAAGATTACCGTCAGTGTTGACAGATAGAATCCAGGAACTTTTCCGAACATTCGACTATGTAACGGTACCCTCCCGCAGCCCCCCTCCGAGCCGTCCATCCCCGTGCGCAATCGTAAGCAGAAATGTTCTAGTATCCTTTCTCCTGTTCATTCATGTCGTGTCAGTACACTTACGGTTTAGTGAGCACAAGTCCTTCACACCAATTAGCTCTCGTGCGCATTGTAGACAGTCTGACCGTGTGGATGTACCTAAATACAGCGCCATTGGGATGTTGGATAGGCTATAGTGTAGACAGTGTACACTAACGAAGTGCAAGCGCATGCACCTATTCCTCGTTCTCGCCTTGCGACTCGCACACGCACTTTGCACGGATGCCCCTTTCCATCATTGTCGACCTCCCCACCCTGCTCACGGTCGCTCCCTTCCCCACCCGCCTATCCGTGGCCCGTCGTCGCACAAAGAGGTGGGGGCGAAGCGAGGCGGGATAAGCACATACACCATGCACGAGCTTAAGCGCGTTTGATGGGTGATCACGAGTGCGGGACGATGACGGATAACAAATAGGTGACAGAGGTACACGGCAAGGTGAAAGCGTACGCTCGAATATTATGCCCGTACTCTCGAGCGCGTTGGTAGTGAACGGTAGACGATTTTCCAGCGATGTGAGACCCGGAGCAAAGAGAGGTGGTGTCATTGAGAGCTTGAACTGCTAGCGCACGAGTCTAATAGTTGGAAACGAGATCAAAACTATCACTGGCAACTGAAAACAGTAATCACTCACATTCACAGATTATCGTTCTCAAGATAACAATTACTCGCGCACAACATCAGGTTCTTGCCATCCTGTCACACACGACCTGAGCTGTTCGATAAATCCAATTGCTTGGGAGCGAGCGCGCGACATGCGTTGGATGAACTTGGCTAGAAGTACATTACGATGTATGAAAAAGCAAAGTAGGTACTAGGGTGCGCACTATCGATGATCCAAGTGCTTGAGCGTAGCATCATTGAGCATACACCTCTATATACACCTTTGGCTTGACCATGTCCTCCCGTCGCGCGGGCCGCTTCCGAAGAGGCAAGATCTCACCTCAACGTGGCGCGTTATCTGGTTGCTTGCGTGCGTCGGCCGGGTGGGGCGGGCACGAGCGTGAAACCGCCGAGCACCGAGGCCCATCAGGCATGAATGTCGCGAGGGCGGTGTCAAGAACTTGAAAGGTGCGGACCGCGCTGACTCGGAGGGCATTCAAATATTCAAGTCGGACCGGCGTGATTGCGGCCGCGTCACGGTACTACTTATTACTAAAATTCAGCCATGCCTCATTCGCACACTTACCAGTCGCCACGAGACAACAAAAAGGTATCATCACCCCCCGGGCTAGACCACGCAGCGTCGTCACTGGTCCAACAAATGCCCACAGCGTTTTATTATCACGACAACGAGCCCCGTGGCAGCGACCAGGCTCGGATGGTAGGCTCGGACACGACCGCGACTACCCTCCCCCGAGCCGCCTTGCCCCGCGCTGGGCTCTTCTCCGGTCTGTCTCGCTCCGTTTTGACCGTTGCTGCCGCGACCTGGATGACTGCTGACATTTGCCCAGATTTCGACGTCGCAGTGGACATCAATATTACTTGCCTCCACTTCGTCGCATCGGCAGGCACATGGACTCCTTCAAATTGATTTCTTTTCTTCGAGTACCATCGCTTACTGCAAGCCCGGGCCGCATCTACTTCTGGGGTGTATCTAGCAAGGACTACAACTAATTGCACACAATGATATATCATCACCAAGCATGGTCCGACCCAAGATGTCCACATGTCCGATTTGCATCTTCCAATTCCGCCGACCCATCCCCATCGTACCATATCTTCACTCCGTAGATTTGCGATCTGCGTGGCACAGCCCAAGATGAACCTTACGCAAGCTCGCGGATTGCGACAACGATTCTTTGTCCTGGTCCGGTTCGAACTTGGAAGAAGAGGCTTTGTCTCCGGCGTAGCTTCTGAGGCTGGGCCCAATATGGCCGCGTCGCTATATGTAGGACCCGTTGCTACGGATGGACGTCTCCAACCGGGCGCTGCGACTAGTCGTCCGTATGCAGCATCAGTCGCATGGAGGGTGCAAGCGGGTGGCTGCTGACGAGATCGTTGTCTCAGGACGTCGGAATTGAAGTCGTGGAAATATTGTGGTCACAGAGTCGACGCAGACACGTGTCTCCAATTTCAGAGTGTTATCATCCTGGCACCCCCTGTCATACACAGGATGAACACAGAATAGGATGTTTTCATTCTTTTTGGATGCGGCGTCCAGTCTGTGGTGCTAGTACTAGTAGCCTCATGGCACGCCTCGAGGCTACAACACCGCGAGGAACACGTATTTGCTACCCTTCAACCCTGTACTCCCATTATCGTGCCAGCACCGTCAGCGTCTCTGAAGTTCCGTGATCAATGTATTCCTCAGAAAAAGGTAGGTCCATTGTCATTCGAGAGTACCTGGGCTTGCGATAACTGTTTGTCGACACCTACCACCAGATTGCTCGAATGTATACTCGAATTGCTTTAGTGCGGATAGCAGGTATTCAGCGGTGGTGATGACGGGATGATTCGCCGATGGCAAGTAGACGACGGCCATCAGGTTGGCTCAGCGATGCAAGCAGGCTGTACAATCTATACCACCGCGCTGTCGAGGGATCGCAAATGGCTGGTGTGCGTGTTGGAATCACATCCGTATGCCAGCGTGTGGAATGCGGAAACTCATACAAAAGTTCTGGACATCGCGCCGACCAAGAGGAGTCTTAGTCACACACTGGGCGCAGTGTTGTCGGTTGATATTTCTTCCAATTGGCCGCGGTGGGTACAACGACAATTTCTTATTTATCTGGAGCACTACCACAGGCAAACGACTCCTGGGCCCATTGCAGCATGACTCCAAGGTGGTCGCAGTTCGGTTCTCTCCGGACGCCCGCCATCTCGCCACTGCGACCAGAATGTCAATCAGAACATTTAACAGCGACGAAGGCCAACAATTTCTCAACATCCCATGCTCATTCGTGGAAACCATCTCCTCGCCACTTACCTGGTCAGCCGATGGCTGTCAAATTTATGCTGCCTCTCAGCCGTCCAACGAAGCCAGTATTTTGACTCATCCTCAGGGTCCTTGCTCAGTACATGGCCTCTTCCTACCAATAGCAGCTCCACGCGTCTCTGTTCTATCGCAGCATCGTCCAACCAAAAGTTCATCGCCGTTACCAGAAGCACCTCGCTGTCTTTTCATGACGCCTCGACATACAAACAAATTGGTCATATAATCAATCACGCCAGTGATGTCTACTCCATGACGTTCTCCCCTGAGGGCGCCTACGTTGTCACCGGCGAAGCAAACGGGAGAGTTACCGTGAGGAGTCTTCGTGGTGTCCTTCCGGACTCGTACCCTACAGGAGATGTGGGTGTTTCTGTTGCTAAACGTTGACGAATCTGAAAGTGTGAAATCTCCCACTATTTCTTCAGCGTCGTGAGTGCGTTAAACGAAGTGTATTTTCGCCACTTCTGATCTGTTTGTATCAGAATTTCCACTCATGGAAGTCAGCGAAGAGATACTTGACGCTTGGACTCAGGACGACTTGACTCGCACGGAAAAGGTCCTGACAGAAAAGATCCTAGGTGTTCAGGATCCTTCTCGTCATTCGCAGTGCCTCGCTCACCGGTCCCTCGTACGGTCCCGTCTGAAGCAATACAACCTGGCTATAGATGATGCGAAAAAGGTAACCTATCGATTGTCTTTGGTTTCGTCACACGTTAACTATCGCACATCAAGTCTATCGAGGTTCAGCGGTCCACAATTGGTCAGATTGCAATCACAATAGCCCGCGCAGACAATGGCGACCACGATACTGCCATGCGTATATTTGATCTCGTATTCACTAATGGTTCCTTGCCCGAAAGCAATTTTGTTTTGCTTACAAGGCACGTACCTTCTCTTCTGGTCGCTATTTGCATTAATACTTGGTTTCATGCAGGCCGTCGTTCTGTTCAGAGTGGAAGACACGATGAAGCTATTTCGCGAGTCGAGGACTTGATCGATGCTATGGATGACAAGACTATATATATCACGTTCCGGGTATGTAAATTCTACGATTTGACCGGCGCGAAAAGATGAACAGGTCGTATTCAGGCCCGGATGTACATCATACTCACAAGTACGTCGTTGGAAGAAGGAGACCATGAGCAGGCTGCCGAATGGCTCAGGCGCGCAGGGGAACCTGTTGCCCCCCAAGATTGTCCTGAACTGGTCGTCGTCTCGCTTGTAAGCTGCTTACTCTCACTCCATTTTCAACCTGACCCACGGTATTCGAAAGATTTTTGGATGGAACTTTGACGGCATCAGTGTTGAAATCCAACAGCAACTTCAGCAATGCACGAACATGTTAGAAGACATCGGCGACGTGCCAATGCGGTCTAAGAATGCAGAAGAGGCGATTTCACGCTACTCTGCCGCATTGTCTTTGCATCCTTCGAACCCCGCGCGTCTCTTGGCCAAACGAAGCACGGTTCGTGCAACAATAATGTTGTGGGAGGATGGATTGAAAGATGCTGATGACGTATGGCTTTCCCATCTTCTTATGTGACGACACTGAGTTTCAACCACTCAGGCAATGGAGGCAGACCCCAGGGTCCCTGGGGATACGAAAGAAGGCATGCTGCGCTACATGCTTTGGAACGCTATGATGACGCGGCTGATACGATGAAGTAAATGATTACTCTCGAGCGCCACTGCGGAGCAGCAGGAGAAGCAGCATTGTGCCAACTGTTTGAGGAGCTGACGGCTCGTTCGGGCGAGGCAACATTGCTTGGCTGGACGGGACAGTCTTCATTGTACAACGGATGTCTCCCGGCCTCCCTTTCCTTTCATCCTCCAACCCCCCAAGCTTCGCTCACTATTGAAGATGCCGAAACGGATGGGCGCATCTCGGAATTAACAAGTTCGATGTCTCAGACAGAGGCGATGTTCGTCGTCCAAGTCATCCGCCAACCAATGGCGCGATTTGTCCGCCGGAGACTATACCTCCCATGTATCTTGTTTCCGGTCAAGAAGCTGGTCGAGAAACTTGATACCGAGATCGGTGAAGGAAAGTGCTTCGATGCTCGGGTGTCGGGAATTGGCCACATAGAATTTCGGACGTCGGACACGCTTTCGTTGGCAGAGCCGCGCAAGCTCGTTTTCGCCCATCCCTGGATCCGCGACCACCGCGGTCGACTAGACGAGGTCGGTTGGGGAAGCGCATCGG
Organism: Leccinum rimulosum; assembly: GCA_038091395.1. Taxonomy (NCBI): domain Eukaryota; kingdom Fungi; phylum Basidiomycota; class Agaricomycetes; order Boletales; family Boletaceae; genus Leccinum; species Leccinum rimulosum. The sequence goes on along the minus strand of JBBPOJ010001676.1, from coordinate 3,806 downwards.
ATAATGGCGACGAGTCGGACTCGTGGTCTGGTTCGGACTCGGAGGTCGAGTAAATTCTTAGTCTCTTGCCCCTACCACGGCCACTCCTCCCTTGTATGCTGGCCCCGCCACGATGGATGACTATACCCGCATTACAGCTCGTCGTCCGTCTGCAACAGCCGTTCCATGCTCTTTTTCTCGAGCAACAATCCCATGGATACAAACGGGTCGCTGCTGAGCACGAGATCGTCTTGCCCGGGCTTGCCGCATCAGCTCTCAGGCTGCGAAGGAATCCGCGTCGGGGTCGTAGAGATATCGTGATTGCAGCAATGCGGAGGCCTGATACTGTTCTCCTATGGTACATATATACCTTTCATCGTAGTTTTTGCTGTCCTCTCTTCCTTAAACCGTACCCTTTGTGGATCGGGTTGCTGTCATTGGAGAGGCGGGATTGAATGTATCGAGATCTAGACTACACACACTGTGGTCTTTGTATGTACGGAAGCTAACCGTGACTACGTTCGGAATATGTAGAGCTAGGTCGTTCCCACCGAAGGCGGAACAACTTGAAATCATCACTAACACTCACGATCAGCGAACAGTGCGGTTTCCACGGTATCCTTCTCCCGTTGTTGATGTTCGTCGCTGGCCTCGAGGACCCACCAACTCTCATTCTCAGCTGTTAACCGCCTCTCATCAAAACCAGGATCTAGTATTTATGTAAACGCGCTCCTCGTTTCGCCCCTTCGCAATACTCTCCAGTCTTAATGCCGCCCCTCTGTTTGGGCACCCACCGGAAGTCCTCGCAAATTCTCCCCCGAAGACTACCCTTGCACATCAGCCCATTCCCCGCTGTCCCTGCTCGCCCCGCCCCTCTCAGGCTACTCCGACGGCTTGACAGCACCGACATGCATACGCAAACACATGGTTTCTCCCCAGCGTGTTGATCATCTTCCTGCGCGTGTTCGAGGCACCGAACGTGACCTCGCATTCCACACTCGATCCACCCGACCTCGATCGTGAATCCGCAGAGGAGAAATGGAGGAGAGCCACGGAGCTGAGCTCGGAGATCGCCAGCGCAAAAAGACTACGAGCGAGCGAGATATCAAGCGTCGTCTTGCTAGCCAGCAGACAATCTCGGTGCGGGGTTTTTTTCTAGGGTTTGCTTTTCTTCACACACCAGAAGATACCTTTCCTCCTCCCTCCAACGTTTCGCAGAGCTCGACCGCCAAATCGCGGCTCTCCACATTTCCCTCTCAGGTACATGTTCCCCACCACTGCCACCCTTAGGTCCTTTCGTTGACGGAGATCCACCTTCTTCAAATGACCATTGGCATCCCACGTTGTCGAAGTTTATTTCTAACGGCAGTTCCGCCCTACCTTCTCCGACTATTGCGGGCTCTGCTGCATCCACCGTAGCTGTGGTACGAACCAGACCTTCGATCCGTTATCCACATTTACATCTTTTCAACGGTCAGGATGCCGTGCGTCTAGAACAATCAGAATCGGCTAACGCTTACCTGTAGCAACCTCAACCATCCGCTAGTCTTCGGCATCGTTCCTTTCCACATATGGTAATGTCCCTCGATACGCCCTTCCACCCCGTCCTCCTGATACTGGTGGTTTTTCATCGCATACCATGCTCGAGTATGTAGGGGATGTCACATGTTCTGGCTCTACATCCGCTTTCATTCGACCAGCCGGCGCCAGATCCTCTGTTTCTGTTTCCAGTTTCGATTCTCGTATAAGACGCGGTCGCAGGAGCATATCTCCGCTGGTGTTTTCTTTCGATCCCTTGTCGTCCACGCCACCACCCGTTGATATTGATGATGACCTGCTCAGATATCGCCCAGATTATGTTGATAGAGATCCCGACAATGGCCGACCGCGCAGGAGAGGCATCGAAAATCCCATCCCGATTCTGGATCATGAGACCTCCTCTTGTCCGCAAGATCATCTGGGTGAGCATCCACATAAAGTCTGGGCTTTCCCGCATTCGTATATTTGCTCACTTTTTGATTAGCAGGGTTGTCGTCGCAGACTTAGCTGGGTGATCATATCAGAGTCATCAGGGAGCATTCCGTTGAATGGGAACCTGTTCGCTCTGTGTTCGATGTTTTTAACCATCGGTGAATCACCCCCAGGACTGAAACAGGCCATCAACCCTCTATGGCAGGTGTGTTTGCCCCCATAACTTAGGCTCGCAAATTGAGTAATACTTCCGACTAACAGATCCAGTGCCCTCACCGTGGACTATGAAGGTCGAGGGGTCCTGCACCCACCAGGAGTGCACTCAACGCCAACCAGGCCCCTCAGGATGTCCACACCCGACTCCACTCCTCTTGGTCATCGTCCAACTCGCTCATGTCAGAAAGCGCATCTGAGTGACAACATGCCCTCACTATGGAGCGCTTTCGCGCACGACTTCGCTGATCAAGCTTGGGTATGGAAGACGAGTCGGACAGTCGGTGGTCAGGTAGCTCGCGGGCGAGCGCGAGAGTGGTCATGATTTGGGTATTGCGTCACCGGTACCGCTGAACCCAAGTAGAAACTGTGCCAGGAACTACCACAAGCTTGCATTTCACACTGCTGTTGACAACAAACAGGATGATAGGGTTGTCGACAATGTCGTCACTGCAGCATTCTTTATCGGCGTTCCTTGCGGAGACACAGATGGTCGGGAGGGATGTAAGGACTGATGATTAACTGTTTGATTGGGATATGACGGTTAAAGAATGAGGGTGGGAACGGGAGCGACAGTGAGAAAGAGTGGGAAAGGGAAAGGAAAGGGAAAGGGAAAGCGAGCGAAGATGTCATAGAGAGCTCATCTTCCCTACCTGATCGCAGGATTAGTTTGGTTTGGTTTAGTTTCTCTGTGGATACCAATATACACTACTAGGCTACATCTACTTGCATTGACTGAGCCTGTTAACAGTTGGATAGTTCGGGAACTCAGCTGTCATGGTATTGCTGATGAGCAATGTGATACTAGGAGCTCCATTGGCAAGGTGGAATTTAGCAGCTGATTGGCTGTGTTCAAGTTGTGAGGCTAAATGACATGGCAATAGCAACTTAGTTATGGACAAACATGATAGTTCAATTGGTAGCACTATGATACAAAAAACAACTTGCAGGTAAGTGGACCAATGATTCTGCCTGATTTTGGTCTGATGATGAATAATGGAAGATCACATCTTAGATTCTGATGATCTGATCAAAGGGTTTCATGGCAGTCTAAAGTTATCTACACTTTAACAAGGGCACATACTTAATCTAGGCATGGATCAGACCAATGCCTGGATGCTAGGAGTATAAACTATCATCATCATCTCCTCTCATCAATATTAAATTGCAAGAGAAGCTAATGATGGAAACTGAGATGTCATGGTGATATAAATTGATCTTTGTTATCTAGAGATAGCATCACCTCAAACTTAGTTATGGACAGACATGAAGTTCAATTGGCAACACTATGACACACATGACATACCATTACTAACCACAAACAACTTGCAGGTAAGAGGCTCAATCTACTTTGATCTTGATCTGATGATAAATAATTTGATGATCTGATCAAATGGTCTCATGGCAGTCTAGGATTATCTACACTTTATCATGGTCACATATTGAATCTAGGCATGGATAAGACCAATGTCTGAATGCTATGAGTATTTCAAATGATTATCAGAGATAGCATCACTTCACTAGTCTATCAAATCAATAGCTTAAGTGGTAGAACTGTGTAATGTCCTGACATACCAGTATCAACCAACTGATGGCTGACATGCCTTTGTCAACTGAAAGCAACTTGAAGGAAAGATGGTCAC
>JBBPOJ010001675.1:0-12108 GCA_038091395.1 Leccinum rimulosum | reverse complement strand
CTCAGCTCAAGTAATGTGTTATGAAGCACCCTCAGGCCTCACCGGCACCAACGACCCAATGGCTGACCAAAATAAACACCCGACTACATGATAGCTAGCACGCTTCCCCCACCAATCCCTCATGTCCAACCGGACCCACCACACCTGGAACCACATCAGCCAATATTGGCTCACTAGAGGTTTTAGTGGGTATCACGCTGCCACGGCCCTCCGCTTGGCGGAGATGTCACCAGCTCAGGAGTCCCACACTGCCCCGCACACCACGGGGCGTGCGTAAGCTGCATTTCCTCGGATCGGCAGCCGCCTTAGCGTGTTATGTAGGACTAGGTTAGCCAGTTGCTACATAATGTTTATCGCTCGTCCAAAAAAAAAAAAAAAAAAAAATCTGTTACTACAGGACAATAGTCCATTTGCTAATGACTCGTGCTTTGCATACGTCTGCTGGGACATTTCGCAACGGAGAGAGCTTAATCGGTCTCCGAGTCGTGTGAGTCAGAGACTCAGAGTGTCGGCGAGCGACCGGACCGCGATCGCGAGAACATTAGTCCGAGCACCTGCGGTCCGAGTCACAGATCTTCTAAGGCGGTGGCAGACAGATTCTTGGCCCGACCTGAGATAGATATTCAGCGACGCGCATTCTCCGTTCTACGGAGGTATCTCGTCACATGCGAGGGGTCACCGGGTACAAACAGAGCCGTCGGAATGAGATCAAGGGCCTTGATCCCCTAGTAATTCGGCACACCAGCACTGTTCGTGACCGCCAATCCGTATGGTATATATATGTATAATAATACTATTGTCGCATTACACGGACCAGCACGATGGGATTCAAGTGAATGTTTGGCAACAAATGTCTCTGCATGCCAGTGAGTGGTCCGTCTCAGGCTTCGTTCCTTGCAACCCTGATGTTGCTTCGCTTGCTTTCGAAGATGTGGTTCGAACATTTCTTGACATCGTCGTCCTCTGAGTCGGAAATGGACGGACGGGTTGTTTGGGACGCGTGAAGCGTATTGTGGAAACATTTGTTGATGACGCGGATGAAGTACTCACGGCCCATCTGCCAGTGCAACATTAGAACGAAAAAAAATTGATATACATGTTCTTAGACATGACATTCTTCCTCCAAGCGGTGTTGAGTTCGCGGTTGCCCTTAGTAAACCTCACCTCGTCGACGCCGTCCAGTAAACGTGGTCACCGCCAAATCAAACCTCCTTCGTATTTATGCCATACGCGAACAACCCTCTCCCATCTCCGACCATGTCGAGAGTGAACGTGACAAGCGCGCGCATGTGCGGAAGGGAACAGAGGCAGTGGAGGGCGAGGTGGAGATGGACCAGGCCGGCGATGGCTGGGTGAATATGGGCGCGGTAAGTGTTCGGTACCAGTCTGTCCTCGGAATCCATCTGAAAAAGCCGGCTAGTCGAGTGCGAGCAAGGAGCTACCGACTACGTGGCGCCTCTATCTCGTTCGCGAGCATACCCTACATGGAACCATTACGGGAATCGACAAAATTCGTACCATATCATCCAATGACGACAAGCTCGACCGTCTCCTTGTCTCCTTCAAGGACGCAAAGGTATATTCATCCTCTATTTGTAAGTCACTCTGAACATTTTCACAGATTGCTCTGCTGGAATGGTCGGACGCCGTGCATGACCTCGTCACGGTGTCGATCCACACATATGAGCGTGCTCCACAAATGGTATGCCCTTCACCTGATGGGGGAACCCTCTTTAATCTTTATTCAATAGGCTGTTCTCGACAGTAATCTTTTACGCGCAGAACTCCGTGCAGACCCCTTGTCACGTTGTGCTGCGCTTTCCCTTCCTAAAGACTCCCTTGCAATCCTTCCTTTACCACACGCAAACTGACCTCGATGTCATGGAACAGGACCAAGGCTTTGCAAGGTACTTTTTCGTGCGTTCATTTACTGCAGACTTGCTGACACTTTCCTCAGAGAAGTGCCGTATTCACCCTCTTTCGTTCTTGACATGGTTGCGGATGTCGACCCCAACTTGCGTAATATCATCGACTTCGTGTTTTTGCCAGGTTATCATAATCCAACAATTGCTGTGCTTTGTCAGTCGGAAAAGACCTGGGCTGGGTAAGTCCTAAACTCTTACAAACCGATCCGTATTTGCTAAAGCATTGCATTCCGATCATGGATTCTAGTCGCCTGAAAGAATACCGCGATACAGGTCGTCTATATATATTTACCCTTGATCTTCTCAACCACGCGTATCCCATCATTACCGCCGTAGACAATCTCCCGTTTGATTGTCTCGCACTGCTTCCCTGCGCACAATCTATTGGTGGTGTTATCATCCTCACGGCTTATTCCCTTATTCACGTGGACCAGGCTGCCCGACGTGTCTCACTTCCCGTTAATGGATGGTCTGCACGCGTTAGCGATATCCCTTCCCTCCCACTTGACAAAGACCTAGATTTCACCCTTGAAGGGAGCCAGCTCGTGTTTGCAGATGAGAAGACGTTCTTTGTAATCAAGAAGGATGGGATGGTCCATCCTGTAGAAATCATCTCGGACGGACGAACTGTGTCAAAACTTGTTCTGTTTCTGGCACTTGCTCAGACAACGATTCCCGCAGTGACGAGGCAACTTGACAGGGGTATGCTGTTTGTAGGGAGCACAGTTGGACCATCGGTGTTGCTGAGAGCAGTTCGGATAGAGGAGGTGGTGGAAGAAGGCGATGCAGATGATACGAGTGCGGCACTGACTGCTGTAGTGGATACCAAAACGCGATGGATATCGATGATTTTGAAGATGATGGTGAGCGGGTGAAAATACGTTTGAAAATTGGTCACTGACGCGAGGATAATCTGAAAGATTTATACCGAGAGTCAAAGCTCGAGGCCAAGACGACTGCGAATGGCCTAGCCCCTGGGACACATACCTTGCGGACACGGTCCGTTATCCACCTTTCGCTGTGCGACTCTATTCCCGCGTACGGGCCGGTTGCCGATATGACATTTTCGCTGTCGAAAGTGGGGGTGCGTACCAAAAATGTGTCGCCTTTAGCGACATACGTATACTCACGTCTGGGTCCTTCATCCATTTTTTTTGGTTGTCGGCCGACATCTATGTTAACAGGAACGATATGTTCTCGAGCTCGTTGTTGCCACGGGGAGCGGCCACCTAGGGGGGCTTTACCCTTTTCCAGGTACCCAAGAACCCTATTTCTTACCCTTGCCTCCCTTTGTCGCTAACCATTCTCGGTATCTAGCGAGACCTGCCTGTTCGTACCAAACGCAAATTGCACGTTTTGGGTGGTGCACGTGGGATCTGGTCTATCCCTATCCGACAGTCCCACAAAGTAAATGGTACGTCATACGAGAAAACCAGTGGCGGATTATTTGCCGGGGAGAGCGATATGATCGTTATTAGTACGGATGCTAAATTCTAATCCATCCCCCGGTGTATCTCGCGTGCGCGTCTTCTTCCAGCCTCGAGAAGAGAAGGGGTGGAGTGAGCTAATCAAGAAATGGAAATGCTCTTAGATTGCGACGAGGTCTGCAAAGGCGGATTTAGCTATTCCAACGCGTATACCGGGAACTACCGTCGGTGCCGGTCCGTTCTTCCAGCGCACGGCCATTTTGCATGTGATGACGAATGCTATACGCGTCCTCGAACCAGGTGCGTTCTTCCCGATCTCCTGAATGTATTTATGGTATTTGATTCGTGATGGGGTAGACGGCCCCGAGAGACAAATCATCAAAGACATGGATGGCAACATGCCTCGTGCGCGAATCAAGGCCTGCAGCATATGCGATCCGTTTGTGTTAATTCTTCGGGAGGACGAAACTATCGGGTTGTTCATTGGGGAGACGGAGCGCGGCAAAACAAGAAGAAAGGACATGTCGCCGATGGGTGAAAAGGTAAGATCTGTTGTCGCATTGCGTCATGATAGAGTGTGATACCAATGTTTTTCCGAACTAGGCATCGCGGTACCTGGCGGGATGCTTCTAAGCGGACACGTTGGGCGTTTTTGATATGACGACGACCGACAGCGCATTCACCGGCCCTACCACTGCAGATAAGAACGTTACCTCCAACCTCCAGGCTGCAGTCACTGGACACAATAGCCAATGGCTGGTGCTCATCCGGCCGCAGGGAATCATGGAGGTACGTTTGGTAGCCCATCTCAGAGTCTCGTGACTCTGTTTGATTAGATATGGTCCCTCCTGAAGCTGGCGCTCGTATTCACGAGCGCAGCAATCAGCACACTTGAGCCCGTCCTGAATGACTCCTTTGATCCACCCGCGCCCTCCCCTCCTCAAGATCCCCGGCGCAAACCGCAAGACCTCGATATTGAGCAAATCCTCGTTGCTCCCTTGGGAGAATCGGATCCATCACCTCATCTCTTCGTATGCCCGTCTTCTCGCTCGTGATTCCTTCACATATAATTAAACGCCACCAGGTATTCATGCGTTGTGGGCATTTGGCCGTTTACGAGGTTCACTCCCTACCCTCGTCCACGCCTCCACCTGGCGGGCGCTCCGCTTTCTTGAAAATCATTTTCACGAAAGTCTTAACTCGGATGTTCGAGCTGTCTAAACAAGAAGAAGCAGAAAAAACTGTACTCGCGGAGCAAAAGCGGATATTCCGCACATTTGTCCCATTCGTCACTTCTCCGCCGTTGTCCTTGAACGTCAGTGGCGGCAACACGCTCACTGGCGTCTTCTTTACCGGTGATAGGCCAAGCTGGATCATACGCACAGACAAGGGTGGCCTCAAACTGTTCCCGAGTGGACATGCGGTCGTGCACGCCTTTACGGCGTGCTCGTTGTGGGAGTCAAAAGCGGAGTTCTTGGTATACTCTGACGAGGTACGTGGAATGACGTCGAGAAACCCTCGATTCGCTGCGCCCCACAGGTGTCCGGCTGAACGGTTTCTTGCTGTTCGTTTCCTTAGGGCCTTAGCCTTCTAGAGTGGATCCCTGACGTCGAGCTGGATACCTGGCTGCCGAAACGTTCCCTACCGCGGTCTCGACCGTACTCGAACGTCGTGTTCGAGCCGTCAGCGTCGCTGATCGTTGCCGCCTCCACATTGCAAGCCCGATTCGCCTCCTATGACGAGGACAACAACATTATCTGGGAGCCAGACAGTGAGCGTGATTCGTTTGAGAATCCGTGTGGGCCAGAGACGCTAAAGGGGCGACGTTAGGCGCAGGCGTTTCATTCCCGCAATGTGACTGTTCGACGTTGGAGTTTATCTCCCCGGACAGCTGGATCACCATGGACGGGTGGGTCAACCATTTATTTCTATCGGTATGTAACAACGGATCTCCTAACTTGGTTGTATGTAGATACGAATTCGCCCCCAATGAATACGTGAACGCTCTAGAGTGTGTGACCTTGGAGACGTTGAGCACGGAATCTGGGAGTAGAGATTTCATTGCGGTTGGAACAACCATCGACCGCGGCGAGGATCTGGCCGTGCAGTAAGTGATGGATGATGTGATTCCCGCCACGAGTCACATTGCTGAGTGGTGCACGTCTTTGTGTTTCAGACCTACGTCTTCGAAGTCGTCGAGGTCGTGTCTGATCCGTCGGCCAGCAGTCAACGATGGTATAAACTGAGACTACGCGTTCGTGATGACGCCAAGGGACCTGTCGTCGCTGTTTGTGGAATCAATGGTTACTTGGTGTCGTCTATGGGACTAAAGGTATGTCGAGGATCGTGGTGTGGTCTTCGGTCGGGCGTTGATGTGAATTATCTTTAGATATTTGTCAGGGCTTTTGATCTTGACGAGCGCCTCGTCGGCGTCGCGTTCTTGGACGTCGGCGTCTATGTCACGAGCCTGCGAGTGCTCAAAAACCTGTTGTTGATTGGAGATGCGGTCAAGAGCGTCTGGTTGGTTGCTTTCTAGGTATGTATATAGTCCAATTTAAACGTGCAGCAGAGTTGACGTTTGACTTAAGGAGGACCCGTACAAACTGGCGATCCTGGCCAAGGACATGCGGCAGACATATGCAACCAATGTCAACTTTTTCTTCACGAACGGAGAGCTCTCGATCGTTTTGAATGATAAAGAGGGCGTGTTTCGTATGCTCACTTATGACCCGAGCGGTATGCCTGCTCTCCTTTTCAAGTTGATCTCCGGGGACTGATCCCTTTATGTTCGTATTCGACGAATGTAGATCCCGACTCGAGAGGTGGTCAACATCTCATGTGTCATACCGAGTTCCACTGCCGAAAGGAGTGTTGGGCGCCACGGATGATCGCACGGCGGACGAAAGATGTCGGTTCAAACGTTCAGTACTCAGTCGTTGCCATCATTACGTGGCTTGGAGATAAAGTGAAATGTGAACTACCTGAGCAGACATCCGTGGTTACACTTTCAGAGGCCTCAACTCGCGCCCTCACGTTGTACCAGAAGGTGAAATAGATCCTCGGTGGCAAGATTAAACTTCAATTGATCAGCTAATGTTGGATGAGTTTCGGATTGCATATTACACTCGCTTTGTTTCCGATCTCGCGATTGCAAGCAACTACTAGCACGACCACATGGAAACATGTTGGAAACTTCTGCGCAACGGAGAACCGCACAACGACAGTCATTGTCAGATGCTCATTGATGGTTCGACGGGACCTGAGACGAGTCAACGTAGTCAACGACGATTGACTGACGATGATACCCATTAAGTCTTCCGACTCGGAGTCCGCCGGCGCCGAATTAAAGAATTAACAACTACAACGACCGTGACATCGTTATTTTTCTTCTGCAGTGGCACTCAACCATGGTCATCAAGCATATCAGTCCGGGACCGTCTGCGGCAAAGGCTCTTGTTTTCTACATCGTGGATTACATGTGGGATGTACTGGCATTAATGATTACTCCGACTTTCCGAGGATGATAGGTCACAGGTTTCAAACTCAGGCTAAGAATCATCGGCCTACCCATATTTGGATTCCCGAAGTTCGGCCGTGATTCTAAGTGTACTCCCTCACCCCGCTGAGGACAATATTTAGCTTGACCAACATGGAGTCGCAGCGATTTGTGCAAACATGTGTTTGCAATCGTTCTTTCGACGATCCCGGCGCGTTCACAAGACACGGAAAAAACTGCAAGAAGCGCAAAAGGCAGTTAGGGGATGCGCTTCGCAGGGCAAAGGAGTCTTATACCTCGAAGAAACAACGTCTTGAGACCAGTGTTGAAGTCCCACCTTCTCGTGAATCCCACCCAGTTATCGCGGGGTCGTCTCATGAACAGTCAATGATAGTGTGTTCTGGCGGGCAACACGGCAATAATTCAGACACGCAAGTTGAAAACAGCCAAGTACGTTCTATATGACACTACGGCGTATTTCAGCGTCCTGATGCCAACATTGTTAGGGCACAGATGGTGGAGAGTCTGAGCCCTTCCGAACACTTGAACGGCCGGAAGATGACGTGCCGTTGGCCGTTCGCAGAGGCCGACGGACAAATTGCCGACTCCCTCAACGTTTTAGGGATATGCTCCCGGAACCACCTATGCCGCTTCCCCCGTCCAATGATGCTCATTTCCCTCCCAACGATGAGCATTCCCAATCAGTTCCAAGGGTACCAAGCTTGCAGGAGGCTCCGCCTCAAGACCCTGCCCCACTATCACGGCACGAAGAACACATCACCCAGAAGAACTCATTTAACCTCTTCCGTGTCTATGACAGTGATTCAATACCTGCTCACGATCCTGAAGATCAGAACGCCGACTCGGGGGACAGTCCACTCCTTACGCCGACGGTCGACGTAGTCCAAGGCGTTGACCCCGAAAACCCATTTTACCCGTATCCGAATGAAAATTCGTGGCGCTTGGGCGATTGGTATTGGAACCAAGGGACACAAAAGTCGAAAAAAACCTTCAGAAACCTTCTAGACATAATTGGGAGTATAGATTTCCAACCTGAAGACGTGTCGCGCACCAATTGGACAGCGATTGATCGCGAATTGGGTGGCGCAAGGGTTCCTGAGCAGCAAGATTCGGTGGAGTGGATGGACAATGGTTGGGAACGCAGAAATATCACCATTTCCGTTCCCTTTTCCCGCCGCTGTGAAAACCCAGGCCCAAAGGACTACACCATTTCGGGGTTTTACCGGCGCTCCCTCATCTCGATAATCCGAGAGCAGCTCGTAGATCCGGCACGCTGTAGTCGTTTCCGCTTTGAACCCTATTCGTTGCAATGGCAACCTCCACATAGGACCCAGAATATCAACGTTCAAGGCGAACTCTTCACTTCAAAATCATTCATTGAAGCGCACCGAAAGCTGCAGGATTCGCCTCCAGAGGCCAATTGTTGTTTGCCTCGGCGCGTTGTTGCCCTCATGTTTTGGTCGGACGCAACGCATCTCACGTCGTTTGGCGAGGCAAAGCTTTGGCCTTTGTATATCTACTTCGGAAATGAGTCGAAGTACGACCGGGTTCAACCAACATCACATCTTTGTGCCCATGCGGCGTATTTCCAAACGGTCAGTGATATTTTTGTCGGGTCTCGCTACGTAATAGTTGATGCGTATGCACTGATCCAGCTGCCAGACTGTTTTCGGGATTTTGTGATGGAACATGTAGGGGGAGATAAGTCTCCAAATGACTCATTCTTCACGCACTGTAACAGGGAATTATTCCATGCTCAATGGAAGGACATTCTCGACGACGAATTTCTTCACGCATATGAACATGGCGTTGTACTTTCGTGTGGTGACGGGTTCGAGAGGCGGCTTTATCCAAGAATATTCACATATTCGGCGGACTACCCAGAGAAGTGTGCCTTATATGTCTCAACAAATTCAGCACTGACTTATTCTTCTCGTTACCAGAGTACTCATTGCAAACGTCCGCAACCTCGGCAGGTGTCCTTGTCCCCGGTGCCTCATCCCGAAGGACCAGGTCCAAAATGTCGCAACTAACAACGATATGGTGCAGCGTCAGATGTTGGCTCGCAGAGATACCACAGAACGTCGCAACAAGATCGTCTCAGCTCGCACGTTAATCTATGAAAGAGGTTATGTTGTAGACACCGCTCAAGTAGAAGCTAAGCTCAAGGACGAGTCTCTGGTACCTACAGTGGTACGTATCATCTTGAAGTTCATCCTTGAATTATTAATAATCCTAATGATTTTTTTGGCTAGAATGCATTTTCAGACCGATTGAGCCATACCGGATTCGACTTCTTTCTTATGCTAGTCGTAGACTTGCTACACGAGTTTGAACTCGGTGTATGGAAGGCTATATTAATTCATTTACTTCGGATAGTTGACATCGCGGAAGAAACGTCTCTCTCCGAACTTGATAGTCGGTAAGCAGTTCTACTATTTCTTAATTTTAACACTCCTGAACTACCCTTTGTATGCAAGGTTTCGTAAGGTCCCTTCCTTTGGTCGCGACACTATCCGACGTTTCCACAAGAATGTCTCCGAGTTGAAGAAGTTGGCTGCCCGGGATTTCGAGGACATTTTACAGGTTAATTCCACCTTCACTTTGCATTACAAACTGACATATTGTGTAGTGTTCGGTCCCAGTTTTCGCAGGATTATTACGGGATCCCCACAACAATGAAGTCTCGCAACTTCTCTTTGTGCTCTGCCATTGGCATGCACTTGCTAAATTGCGTATGCACACGGATGACACTCTCGAAATTTTGGAAAAAGTGACCACCGACCTCGCTAACCATCTCCGCAGATTTGTCTCAGATACCTGTCCCTGTTTTCCAACCAAGGAACTACGTCGCGAGGCCGATGCGCGCAAAAGACGTCAAGAGCGTCAAAATACGAATACGGCGGCAGTAACCGGCCTGTCTCAAAATAACAGTACTCGCCGACCGAAAGGATTAAATCTTCAAACGTACAAGCTCCATGCTCTCGCCGATTATCCGGCACATATTCGGGCGTTCGGCACCACTGACTCATATTCGACGCAACCGGTAAGTGCTAGTTTGTGTTGAGATCAATCTCACTCGTACACATCATCTATCTAGGGAGAACTGGAACATAGGACGAGCAAAGGTCGCTTTAAAAGAACGAGCCAGAAGGAGTATACATCACAGCTAGCATCCATCGAGCGCCGACAAGCTCGCATTCGTGGTATCCACGCGAGGCTTCGCTCACGAAACATCGCAGATCCGGTACCCCATACTCCAGAACAGCACCACGTCATCGGCAAATCTCAAAATTTCCCGGAGGAGCTTACAAAGTTCGTGCAGAGTAACCTAGGTGATCCGGGGACTAAAGTCAGTTTTTATTTCATTTTACATTTATTTTTATGTATAGAACATACGGTTCATTGTACTCTTAGCACTTCATAGCAAAGCTGAGGGCGCATATCCTCCCTCGGATTTTTGCCATTCATCAAGGCACGGACTCCGACCAGTCCAGTGTTGATGCCCTCGTTGACTCGGAGTTGCCTGCAAAATTGACTGATGTCGTCTTCAAAAGCAACCGAATGTACCGGCACAGATTATTGCGAGTGAACTACACTACATATGACCTCCGGCGCGAATCCGACGCAATCAACCCGCGCACCGACCACTGCGACATCATGTTGTTATCGCGCGGAGGCTTGGATGGATCTCAACATCCCTTTTGCTACGCTCGGGTTTTAGGAATCTTCCATGCCAATGTTGTGTACACTGGTCCAGGGTCGAGGGATTACCAGTCTCGACGTATCGAGTTCCTTTGGGTACGGTGGTTCGAAGTATTGACGGATCGCCCCTCGGGATGGCAACACTTAGCTTTGGATACTGCAAGATTTGTACCGATGGCCGAAGAAGATGCATTTGGTTTCGTGGATCCGGCTGACGTCCTACGAGCTTGCCATTTGCCTCCCTCTTTTACTGATGGTATGTTGCATCCTGACGGCATCGCTGCGTCATCGTGCGCTCGTGACTCAGGCGACTGGAAGCGCTACTTTATTAACCGGTACGGGTTATGTATATGCGACTGGGTGTGAATGTAGCTGACCCCCCGCAATTAGTTTTGTTGATCGTGACATGATTATGAGATACCATTGGGGGCTCGGCATCGGGCACACGTACTCTCATGTCCCCAGGCCTGAAAGTTTGGAGGCATACCCAACTACTTGCAACAACATTGAAACAAATCTTGGTTTGTGGTCTATTTACGAATGCATGCGGCACTACTAACTGAACTCAAGCAGTTCCAGGTACTAGCAGTGGCACATTACCACGTAGTGACGGCCATGAAGACTCCGATGAGAGTAGTGATGACAATTCCAGTGACTTGGAGTCAGAGTCAGACTCGGAGTCAGTCCTGGAAGATCATCTTGACATGTACGGATGGGAAGATACAACGATGGACGATTACGGATATGAGTTTTAATTGCCATCGGTTATCTGTTTCTGCTATGAATTCATACAATAAACTGCTTCATTGGCGATGTTTTTAGGCCCATCTTGCTCCACGATTCATCGCTTGCGCCCGTCTCGTCGGGACGATCTCCCATTTCTACACCGACTTGGTGCTTCACTTCGGCCACCGAACTACATCGCGTTCTGTCTCTCCATCGGAGCCCTCGCTTCCGCGGAAGACGAACACGATGCACTCCCCCCGTCTAGCTTTCCGACGAGGGCACGTACGAGCCAGTTACATCCGCTGATCATTGCAGTAAGACGGAGGGGAGAGAGGTGCAGGGAGGGTGAGCTTGCCAGAACGGAGTTGAGGGAGACGGCAGCGGTTGAATATTTGAGCGGTGGCGAGTCTAAGCCACGGCGTAGTGAATGATGTATGAGCAGAAATGAAGAGGGAAGAACACGATGGAACCTATGCCCGATGTGTCCCGGCTGGTCTCAGACGTGAGCAAAAAAAGAAGGGGAACGGGGGAAAATACACACGATGTCATTCAGTGCTAGTCAAGGATGCTATGTATCAAGCAGCCCTCCTGACCCGCCAAGGAGTACCTCGGATGGAACATTGAGCTCGTTGACAAGGAGAGCCGCCAATGTGAGTGGACAAAGAGAGGTGCTCTCTATTTGAGGTAGGTCTTCTTCATCTGACAAAAGTTGCGGTAGCCTGAGAGCCAGTTGTAGGGAGAGATCTTGTCAAGCATGACGAGACATACTTGGGCGCAGCGGGCGGAGCCATCGAGGAAGGCGGAGACG
>JBBPOJ010001674.1:0-12118 GCA_038091395.1 Leccinum rimulosum | reverse complement strand
TGTATATCTAGTCGGTTCTACTGACTGACGCAACGACGTGATTTCAGAAGATTTCTTTGGTTCAAGAAAACAATCCTAGCCCAAGGCAACTGCTTCAAAGCGTGCATTACGATTATTCTCTCAGGAAATAGAGTTTTAGCAGCCCCATACCCATGGGAAACGAAGATCGATGATCATCATGCGCCGCCTTTTGGTATCCTTCCATCTGCTTATCGCGGGCTATGGGTGACAACTTCTTAACGGTGGTATTTCTGCTTCTCTGTGATGTGTCGGAAAACTGAATATACTACCGACCCACGCTTTGGGGGGGTAATAAAAGCTGCACATCCTGCCAGGTGACCCGGTCTAATCCTTGCATCCTCATCGTCTTTTGCTATTACCACAAATATTATCCAGATACTGCTATTCGCTTTCACGCCATGTCATCTGACCTGCAATCGGCCGTTCAGCTAACGCTCTTAAACAATTATGTATCCCGTATGGCTCTTTGCGAACCATATTATTGCTCATTAACATCATCACTGCCATGCAGTTTCAATGGTGACCGTCGTGGTCTATGATTATAGTGAGCATCAAAGTGCAAGCTTAACATACGTCTAAACTTTGGGACTGTTTCGTCGACAGTCCTCATGTTCCCCAGCGAGGTATACATGGTTTTCCTCCCTTACTGTTTATTCGCTAAATATCTTCATAGGTTGAGCATATCTGGGTCAGGCAACATATTACAAAGCAATCATCCTGCCACTGATGACACTGCAGAACAAGTCCTGGACATGGATAACCGCGTTGTATCTTATTGTGTGTAAACTCTTCCGACACATTGCTCTCAGTGGCTCATTCACAATACTCTGATTCGCAAAGGTCCGTTACGTTGGTATCTATTATGCAATGTGAGTCGCGATCATGGAAAGTACAGTATACCTTTAACGTGGTTTCAAGGGAAGCATCGCTTTGTACGTTCAAGGCAATCAGTCAAGACTCACTATCATGACTATGTTTATTTCAAGTTGGCACCACGTTCATGCCTGGACCTGTCAAGGTGAGTTTTTGCTTTTAACAAATAAATCAATTTCTAAGGAGAATATGTTGTGGTGATAGACGTACGTGTTTTCATCCCATTGATTATCCCTGTTCACAATCGGTTAGGTGTAAGCATTGTTACTCTTCGTCCTCGATGATGCTTGACCGGGATATCTTATCTGTACATGCAAAGGTACCGGTTTCTCTTACTCAGGTTATTGGGCATTTGCAGCATTCATTTTGGCCTCCTCGTGTGAGTTACTTATAGTATTATTTCATTTTCATTGAGATATTTTGACTTTGATCAGTGTTAATGGTTCTGCGTGTTCATGCAATGTGGAATCGCTCAAAAGTCATCCTTACTTTCCTTCTGCTTTGCTACACGGTTAAGGCAATTCTTGATATCCTCTTGACAGCTATCTTTGACAATCCGGAAATTGATGCCACAGGTGTGACTCCGCTCAGTCGGAATAGAACTTAATCCCCTTCTCTTTCATTTGTAGTTGGAACCAGCCAAGTGCTCGATTACTCGGTTTGCACGGAGACGTCTCCTGTAATCGGCCCTTACCTGAAATATCTGGTCATCTGGCAAATTCTCTTCGATGTCCTATTATTGATCCTTGCTCTCATTCCGTTGATGAAGCAGTCACTCGCGATATACAAGGGGACGGGCCGTTGGGAGCCGAACCGATATATGTCCTTGATCGTCAAGGAGGTTATTGGTTATTTCTTTGTGTAAGTTGTTCGTCATATCTTTGCTACTAGTGGTCCTTGCACACGCAATCTAGGACGGCACCGCTGATCAAATTTGCACAACGACACAGGAATTTGCTCAACATTATCACCGTCATGATAGCGAACACGGATGGAGACGTGTTGCCCCCTCTCTGGAATATTATCCTCATCCTCTTTTACATCATCACCATGTTCCCTGTCATGCCCCGATTTGTGATCAGCATGCGTGAGCTTTACGACAAGGACAGCCGTGGTCGGTTGGAAGGGATCGATAGTGCTTTTGGGATCTCTTCGCATTCTGGGGACGTTGCTGGACGGGATCACTCTGTCTCTGGGATCGCATTCGCGGATGGGAGTGGCCGTCCGGGAGAGGAGGGAGGAGAGGAGATTCAGCTTGAGGTTAGAGGGAATGATTCGGGTCGGGGTTGTCCTGCCTGATTGACCGTCAGGGGAAAGATGGCATGACAGAATGATTTCTTGTGATCAATATTTATAGTTTGGCTTGTTCGTACCCCGAGGGTATTGGATCTTTGCAGTGCGATATTATTATTTATGTAAGGGGTGCTTCGTGTTTGCGTGGATCAGTGGCCCGTAACATTGAATGCCGCTGATTTGAACTATGACTTTATGTATTCCTAATATCAAGTCTTCACTCATTGAAGGTCATACATCATGCATCATGCCTGACAACAATGCTCGCCTCACTACTAATGATATAATGATATACAGTACTGAGTATATGACCCACTGGTCCGACCGTGGTCCGGCCAACACGAGGCTCCAACTAGTTCACTGGAATCTACTGCCGTCTCCGAGTCAAGTTCGAAGTGAAATTTGTGAACTCTCGATCCCTCCAAGCCTTGGGCCTCAGACTAGCCAGTATCTGTCCCCGAGTCGTTACGACCGATCGGCCCGGGCCAGCATCGGCCAACTTCGCATCTCGATCCATGGTAGTAAGTAGTTTGAACGGCTTCGCCGCATATCGTGCAGTCACAAAGATCTTCCCAACGATCCACGCCGCTCTTCGACCTCAACTCGTTGCCAGGGGACTCAGATGTGAGCCGAGCAGCATGAAGCCCACCATAGTACGAATCATTCGTTGGTTGTCACGTTCCCCACTCACAGACGCATATTTCACGAGCATTCATTCGTGTCTCGAAACGGAGAAATGCAAACATGTCGACAATGGAACGAATCGAAAACGATACCAGTCTGGTGAGGAGATAAAATGGTGGTGCCTCGAACTTGAAATGAATTCATTTATGGCCTCAATGTGGCCTTCTCAGAATTCTCCCTCCTTTCATCCTTATTTTATAAAGAAAATCCAACTGCTATGTGCACAGGTAAAAAAAAACAGATCTGGTAAGTTATGAAGTCCATATCAACGCAACAAAAACTGACGACAAAAAATGTATGTACTAAGAAGTCGAAAGAACGAGTAAATCGTATGTGATTCTATGGTATGTATTGTATATATCGTTACACAGGATAAAGAAGAGGCTTCTCCTGCCGAAATTCCTAATGTATGTGCGCGCAACGTACGCGTGTGGGCTGCCTGGTAAAAATAAAAACAAAGAATATGAAATCTGTGTGTACACGTAGTTCACAAAGGAGAGGGTTGCATGCAAACGAGAGCTAGGATTTAAAGAAGGGAGGGTATCCATGCGAGGTTGGGATATATTTGATTGTTGGGGAGGGCCTTAAACGATTGGGTGTTGGAGATGAATATTTGGGTTTGGTATGCAAAATGTGTGGGTGGCGCCGCGGGAGTTGATGATACGGAAACGAAGTAGGTGATAGAAGGCACTCCGTTTCATAATGGAGATGAAGTTTGGTCTCAATGCGGCGCGCCAGCGGGAAACCAATGAATGAAGCCATGCGCGAACACGATCCAAATGTGCATTCATTTGATTTCAGGTCACCATATGTGGAGATGTTTATTCATCAGGCTGCGAGGTTGCGAGTGATGAAAATAAGATGGACCAGCGTGCCAATCAAATCAGGGACGGGAAACAACCTAGACCGGGGGATGTAGTTAATAGATCGAGTCTGTTTCATCCACAACTGATTCGTACCAAACACTGCCCAGGCCACGGCAGTTGACCGGAGAGGCTAAGATGCTTCGCAGCATCGACGATCACCACCGAGGGAAGAAAGAATAGGAAAAAACAACAACCATCGGAAACACGTTATTAGCGCATCATTCCCATCTGCTCTGGAGTGCGCCACATCATCGAGGTCCTACACACGAACGACAACCACAAATTGCGCAACGCAAACCATGTCTCTTTTTGCTTCTCATCCACATTCTCATCCGTCCCATCTCGATCCCAACAAGCAGACCTCGATCGCCTACCGGGAAACAGTCGATGGGACCCGCATCCTGCTCGCAGCCACAGTCAGGTTAGTCCGATACACCATACCCGTACCCGTCCTGGGTTTTGGACGCGGCCACTCTCCACCCGTGCTTGGGGTTGTCATGGGCGACTGCGAGCGAGTGGTGACGGGGCTCGATAGGGCTGAACTTGGACTGGTAGGTGGGCCTGGGATCGGTACGAACAGCGTCTGTGTACCACCTGGAGAGACAACCGGCCCTGGCGCGCAATTGGCAGCGGTGTTCAAGGAAAGGGCACGCAGCTTGAGCTGGTCGTGCACGTTCCGGTTGTAGCTCAATACCTGACCAGGTCGTGAGGGTAGTTCGCCAGGTTGGGGAGAGTTGGTTGCGGTCTGAGTTAGCTCAGCCTGATCGGGAGGACAGAAGAAATTAGCCGGCGAAGAAGGGGAAGGTAGCGAAGAGCTTCGGCTTACAAGCTTAAGAGGACGAGGTGTGTATCCCTGACCAGGGTTTCCGGAGGGGGACAGCGACGGTGTGGTCGGCCGCGGAAGACCTGAAGGAGCGGACTGGGAGGCCAAAGGTGATTTCGGAATGGTCAAGGACGGTCTGGGAGTGCCGTTGAGGGGTCGCGGCGAGCTTGCTGAGATAGACACCTTAGGTGGCCGATGGGCGAGGGACGGTCGGGGTGTGGAGGTTGGGGAAGCAATTCCGGTGTTGGGGCCGGTAGAAGGAACGCCGAGCATGGGAGCGTTGGACACGGAAGAGGCATTTGAATAGGTTCGGGGACGCTGCAGGGCAGCCGGGTGCGGACGGGGACCAAGGGAGGAGGAGGAATACTTGCCCCTCACAACGAGGGGGAGAGGGGGAAGCACCTTGTCCTGGTTGTAGACTGATTGCAGCGGAGGAATCGGCTCGGCGCTCTCGGGGGTAGCAGGGAAGGGAAGACTAGCTGAAGAGGCTGTGCTGCTTGGGGTGTGGGGATCGGCTGCACTGCCACCATTGAGGCTACCCAAACTGGAGCGTTGAAACGCGGTGCGTGTTGGGGTAACGCCATCGTCGTGTTCACGAATGCCTGGCATGAGCATCGAGTGCTCGTCAACGCCGTCCGGCTTATGGCCGATGGACGAGGATGAACCAGCCCTCGCGCGATGACCTACAGAAACAGCGGAGGAAGTGGAGTGGGTGCTATAGCGTCCGAGGGACGATCCATTGCTGCGTACGCTACCGACACGACTGACAGGCTTGCTCCTAGATGGAAGGCTCCTGGATGCGATGCTGGAGCGGAGGGAATAGCCAAACTCGTCGGGATTGTGTTCGCTTTCGAATTCGTCAACCTCGCGTAGGATGGAGTGCGATATGGACCTGGCGATGGGTTGGGTGGGTGGATTTGCGTGGGCAGGTGCGCTGCAGTAGGACGCGACCGAGGAAGACGAAGCACGACGGGACAGGACCAACGTAGACACGCGACGAGTGAGCTGGGAAGGTGCGTCTTCGTCTTCGCTGCAACAAACTGCGTCAGTATCTCAAAAAAGGAATCACCAAGACAGAAGCAACTCCGCAAATCACCCGCCTCCTCCTGACGGAAACAATCCAACCATCCTCGTCTCACAGTCCGTAGTCGACGGACAGTCAAACACATAAACACATCTCTCTTCCGTCCATCTCCATCACTCCCCACAAGTAAATCAACAAAACACCCACCTGTCACTCCATCCTAGCCCCGTCGTCAGCCCAACTCCCCCCTTTAGCGTTTTGCCGTCACGGTGCCTGTGCCTCCTTCGCAGCGTATCTCTCGCGTCCTTTGGATGCTTCGAGGACGTGCTTGTCGTCGACATCAGCGACAGGTTCGACGCATTCGATACATAAGACGACGTCGACAGACTGGACATGATACTCAGTCGCGCAACCTCTGTATCAATGTGTGGCAGTAATTTCGAGTGCGGAGACAGCATCCCGTGGCGTAACATCAATTGGCTGTCGATTCTCGAGTTCAGCAGGCGAGCTCAAGACATCTCAGAGATTCAATACTCACGGCAGCGGTGTATGCAGATCCAAACTCGAATCTGAATCGTTTCCCCCATCTTCCTTTCCGTCACGGTTCCCTTGATTGTTCCCGCTTCGTCGTACAACCGACGTGGCCATGATGGTCTCAGAGCTTGTCGGTACCGACGGTACATCACCTCCCCGGCGACTCCTGGTCCGATTTCGTGTGGTACTCGGATCACGTGACCGCGAAGGCATTGAACGCTTCCGTGGACGAGGTGTAGCCGTTATCATTTGCGTGATTTCCGGAGACATGGCTCGACGGTCGCTGGTCGCGTCCTCCAAACCAGTAGCCCCCTCCGTCGAGTACACGGAAGATCCACTCGGTTTGCGCGGCAAATGGACATAGGATGGGGCAGAGGGTAGCGAATTAGTGGAACTTTGTGGTTGTGAACGGGGGATAGGTGGAAATCGCGGAAATGGACGAGAAGTCTGGTCGTCACCCTCGCCTTCATTGTCGGATTTGAGTGCGTTTAGATCGCTCATGTCCACACTCGCTATCGAGTCCTCGACGTATAGCTTACCGGCTGGACCAGCATTAGGGGAGGCGGCCACCCGGCGGAGGCTAGAACGAAGAATATCAGGACTGTCACCTCGTGGTCGATCATGATTTTTCCTCTCGGCCACCGAACCGAAGAGTGGTGGTGAAGGTGATGCAGCCGAGGGTGGCGGAGGAATTATGCGGGACTCTTCAATAAGCTCCGCCATCGCTTCACTTTGTTCGCCCGCCGGATATACCGGATTCCGCAGTGAAGACAGTGAACCCCGCCTACCTCGCCTGCGCGCCGGTTCGTCAACATCAAGAGATAGTCGCGGTCGGTGGTCTATACGAGGCCGTGACCGTAGAGACTCTGTCGTCGAAAGGGCTGGAGACGCGGAGCGAGCAATTGTTTGAAGAGCGCGATTGGCCGTGAACAACTCTGGGGTGAAAGTGGAGGGTCCAGGGACGGGAGGCAGAGGACCGGTAGGCGGCGAGGACGGAGGTGGGTTCTGCGCTAACGACGTCGCAACCGACTTCGGTGAACATGGCGACAGCGTAATAGAGTCCGAAGGAGAAGCAGAATTTGTGGTCACTGCAGACCCAGCGGGCACCGACGGCAACCAACTCGTTGCAGACGCAAAAAGAGACGGGCCGTTCAAAAGACTACCCGGCGTGGCAATGGTCGGCGTCCCAGGAATGTGACTGGGTGGAACGGGAAAAGCTTCGAGGAGGAAGGGGACTGGCGTGCGACGCGATATACGGGGAGCGGGTGAGGCGCGCCCCTGGGTTTGTGACTCTGAGGATACACGGTGAACTTGGGCGTCGACGGCGGGCGTGAGGTCTGCAACCCTAGCATGGGGATTAGGGAGGGCATGAGGAGGAAGATCAATGAGGGACAGTGGCGGGTCGAGTGCCATTCTCGAAGTCACCGTCGCCATGATTGTCGTTGTCGCGGTCGTCAGCGTAGTCGGCGTCGTTGCGGTCGACCCGTCCGCCCAAGATTGCCGACGAAGCAAGGGGAAAACCAAGAAACGAGATGGTGAGGTGAACCCGTGGCGTAGGTACAAAGGTGCCGTTTCCCACGTTCGCTTCCCGAGAACGTCGGTTAAGCGCCTTACAACATAACTCATTCTGGAACGCTCCGAGGGGAGAAACGTCGGCTGTGACAAGACGCGAAGTGTCGCCAAGCCGTCCGCGAGCAGAGCTCACTTTCACTTCCAGTCAGCTGCCTGCACAGACAAGTTGTAGTCCTAATGGACATGGACTAATTTCCATGTGGGGACGCGAAGAGCACCGGACCGGTTATGTACCAGAATGATCCGCAAAAATGCAAAAGTACGTATCATGGGAAATCAATACCAGACATAGTGTAGCCTATGTACATAGCATGTCGGAGTACGCATTCGCTGGCAGAGACTATGATGACCAGCGTAACGCGTCACTCTGTCAAGCTCCGCACCCCAAGTTGGCAGCCCAAACCTGTCCTTATCGCTGCCCAGGATGGGCCCCAAGTGTGAACTGAACTCTGATAGCAAATCTGCCGTCAGAATCATCATCGCTGCATCTCCACTAGTGACGATTGACAGCACCCACCCCCATATCCGACTGTGAAATTCCCAGCTGTCACTGACACTTCAATGAATCGATCATTGATACTGTACTACACATGACGTCGGGTCCGGCCCTCCCACAGTGTTCCGCTGTATGTATCTGTCAGTCCAAGTGCTCAACACATGTCGCTCAGTCTCACGTCAACTAACGTTCAACGTTCGACCTTGTACAGGTGCTGTGGACTCCAAGGTGGGAGCAGTGGTATATTATTCCTTTCTCGAGAAGTTGTGGTCTGGGAGAGAAACCCCAGGGTGAATCGTTCAGGTTGCATCCCAGTCCACTGTCGCTTGGCGACAGACTCTCACTTTTTTTTAACACTGATCAGTTGTCTCTTTCCCTCAAGGGAAAATTTTTCTCGGAGGTATTGACGCCGCAGACCGAAGAGGAGGCTCAATACATTCCTTTTTTTTTCTAGGGATCACCCTGAAATTTTATTTTCGTCTTACGAGTATGATGGAGATATAATGGGTTGACCGTTGGTATGTACTTACTCACCTGAATCCTGATATGCTCGCTCACGTATGATCATGCCTTCGCATTCCAAGGTGTTGCGTTTAATCATAAATTCTTGCTCGACCGGTCAAAGTCCTTATTCACTCAGACAATACGCCACCTGGTCGCTAGGCTAGCTGGTAATTATAAGGTACCAGAACAGTGAACTCAGCGACTGTGCGACCCGACAGGCTCGCTTTAGCAGTTGATCAACCTTATGCTTTTCCGCTGGAAACCAGGGCACCAATCTTACTATAACAGGAGCGAACTTTGTAGACGCACCTCTACCCGATCATTTTCAAAGACGTTGTTCACCGCCAGCCCAGTCCACCGACTTCTTCTTTCGCTCAAGCTCAACATTCGACTCTCCTACAATTGCTCCCGGGCAGTCCCCACTTTCCTTACGCTGGATCATTCTACACCTGTCAAGACAAACATAACTGAAATTCAATGACTCGTGTCACAGGCTGTGCATGTAACGTAGGCAGGATTCTTTTTTTACCCCACAAGGCTTTTTTTAATGATGGTAGAGCGCAATCGCAGCTCCTTATTTTTAGGTTTCTTTTTGTTCTGCGTTAGTTGAGTGGGCATCGACCTAACAAAAACGATCGATGATCCGAGATGCATCCCAGTTTAGGGTTCGTTATGTATGTAAGTACATCATATGTTATCTGTATCTGTCTGGGTCAGTGTATCTTATCGCGATTGCGTGGAACCATGACAAGCCCTCTTCTGTTCATGTGTCACTTGAATCTGTCACCGCCAAAGGCTACGCACTTGTTCCCCTCTAGCCTGCAGCTTCGTCGATTAGTAGATTGCGTGATCGGTCCAGGACCTTGATCCGTACAATGGAGATGCTACACTTGAGTCTTGTTGCCTGCTGCTGCGGCGTACGGAATTCAGAACACAGTGTAATACAGTCCAGTTTAGCGGCGCAGCAACCGCGGTGCTCACCACTGCCACGATTTTTCTCTTGGGCTATTATTCTTATTGGAGATCCTCGGATGCAGTCAATGTCGACGTCGAATACGACTGTATGATGTGTGTGCCTGTCTGGCTTGTTTCACTTGGTTCGAGAATAAGTGTTCGAGAGCAAGCGCGGTCATGTTCGTCGCGATGTTGAAACGTTGAAACTCCGAGCGTCTTGATCCTGTCAAACTCCATTTCGAAGTTCTTCCTCGCTCGTCGGGTTTCCCTAAATTGCCGTCCGTCTGGGAACAAACACATTCTTCGGAGTCGGATCAAAATCCCGAGGTAGGTCAGTTCTAAAGTCCATGCAAGCATGCTCGCCCGATTTTCATCGTTACTTGGTTGTTGTCATTGTCATTTCTTCCCGATATGAGGATGACGCTGACGTGGTTTCGACTGTCTGCCAGTGTCCACCCCACAAGCGAGCGACCAGAGGTACATATTTCGACTCTGACTCCGATCATCATTCCCTTCTCCACGTAGGCCTACGCTTGACAAAAAACTGATCACAAGCACGATTTGCTGACCATTGAGGGCTTCCACCACCGAATCGGCGAATTCAACTTGACTTCGGGCAAGGGCCATTGGTCGCCGAGGACTTTTTTTTTCACTCATAGTAATGTCCAGGATCCGATTGTTTTCGAAACCGGGTGGTACCTTTTTTTCTTCATTCTCTGATGGGACTCCGGTCGTTTGGACGACGTGCACCGTATCATCTCGGGCGGGCTGTGCCACGCCAATCTTACCCCGACGAACGCGCTTCGTCCTCCGTGTCCATCGAGGGTTTTTCACCATATCCTTCTCAACATCTACACACACATGGATGCGACTGTGCTCGGTAACTTTGGCCGGGAAACCGATCACCGATCGTCACGCTTCTTCGATTGACTGGTCAATGCGTGGACCCCGCATTGGCTCACAGCGCCGAAATGGAAGACTCGAAGAAAGGCACAGGTCGACTGCGGGGCGTCCCCCCGCGCGTACGAGCTTGGCATTCCCCTTGGTACGCAGCAGCGTCCCTGGGTCTAGCTCCGATCCATCACCTCCTCCAAGGAAGATGGCTAACGTTGTCGAGAAGTTCGTGGGCGCAATTGCAAAGATCGTTCTGCGATCGGGGCTCTTTTTTTTTTTTTTTTTTTTTTGTTCCTTGCAGCGGTCGTTCCGAATTTGCCTTTATGGCGTATTCGCCGAGGGGACTTGTAAAACGCGCACAGGCACCCGTTGTATTCGGACGTCTTTGCTGCCGAGACCCTGAGCAAGCAGAGAGGCTCACTCAGGTCATTCGAAGCATTGTATTCTTTATTGTTTTACACGGCAGTTCGGTGATGCTTTGCTGAGGGCGAGCTTCGGGAACGACGATGCACATCACGTCGTAGAGGTTTGGGGTTTCTTCCCTCGGATTCATCGGGCCCAGAGCTGGTCGGGCACCGGGCAGACAACTCTCGGAGGCAGGCAAACAGGGTCGAGCGCATCTACTGGAGCTAGCCAGCAAAATTAAGGGATGTGACTCCGAGATGTGACTCCGGGACTAGCGGTGGGAGACGCCGAGATTCCTGGGCCCTTTAGGGGACAGGTTTATTTATCCTGACGACTCGCTGTAACCGGATCCCGGTACCGGGACCGGTCTGGCTGTGGCGTGGGTAGATTGTGTCAGCGTGGGTAGATTGAGATACAGTACTACCGGCGAGTTGTCATGGTCGCGTTTTTTGGAACAACTCGTTGTCTGTTGCTCACGGGATTCGCGATGTAGGTGCAGTGCCGCGTCTTGTGCTGGATGATCATGTGGCATCTGATAAAGATGTTCAGTATGGTCTACTCCGTCGAGATTTTGAGTTAATACGCTTTTCATTCGATCAAAGGTAAGTAGCCGTCGTCGTCTTTTCCTACCTTGAACTTATACGGCGTGCAAATAATCCCGATCACTCCCAGATTCGAGGTGCCATCCAAGAGTATTAAACGCTAGTACTCATCGGGGGTTTTTTTTCATTCCTTACTGCGACAACGGTGTCTAACGAGTACGAACACCACCTCCACTGCCTCATCCACACCCAACCAGTCCAAAAACGTTATCACGACACTCCTCTTTTATTCCGTCAACACCACCTGCACGTCTTATGTCGGTAGTATATTCCTTGCCCAATCAGCAGTACCGCGACCTCTTCATCCCCTTCCGATCCAACTTCCTTTGAGCAGCACCACTGTGTAGCAGGTTATCGTTGCCTCTGTAGACTCCTCCAAAGCTGTCCAGCGACAACTCAGACAGGTGGTCCCACCGCAGAAGAACGCAGATGCATCCAATACTTCAAGCTCAGCCCCCCCCCCCCCCCGTTAGATCTGCCAGACGAGCTCAAGACCACCCACGTAGACGAAGCTCTCGCCTGGGGCGACCGCGAAAGAGATGGCTTTAGCAAAGCACGAGGCCGTGCAGCTCG
>JBBPOJ010001673.1:0-12120 GCA_038091395.1 Leccinum rimulosum | reverse complement strand
TGAAACCATCAACTCGTGAGAGGGTTGTGGTGAGATTTTTCCCTTGCTTTTTGATGCTGGGAATGATTGTCGTGATCTACCTCAAACAGGCTTCCACGTGGGGCGACGAGCAGTACTATCATTCACTTTTAATGGACACCCTGCATTCAGTGAGTTTCTATTTTCTGAAGCTTCCACAATCTCTAAAGTGACGACGGTTCTAGGAAAATGAGGCTCCATTCACGCTGAAGCAAGCTGTTCATGGAACGGGTGTCGATGATGACATCCAGTTGCGTCAGCGACGTTTGAGCATGTCTTCCCTCGTTGTCGTAAGAGACCACACGCAATTTACACATTGCTTACTCTAATTTCCGCTTGTGATAGGACCTGGCGCTGA
This sequence comes from Leccinum rimulosum, assembly GCA_038091395.1. NCBI lineage: Eukaryota > Fungi > Basidiomycota > Agaricomycetes > Boletales > Boletaceae > Leccinum > Leccinum rimulosum. The sequence continues at coordinate 11,744 of JBBPOJ010001673.1, read as the reverse complement.
TGTTCACGAAGAAAACGTGAATTTACGAGACAAAGCAATCAGGTTTGCCTTGTTGCCTCAGAAAGTTGTCCCAGGAAGCAGTTTGCATATCATGTTGTATATATAAGTTGCCCGGATACGTTTACCAATTGCATAATGTCGGAGAATGCCCTACGCTATGATGCATTAACAGGCTGAGATTTAGTGAACTCTCAGAGTTTGCCGCGCTATTATGCTATGCATCACGAGGTATTAACGTTGAAATTGGTGGTTGATTATATAGTAGGAAAGTTGCATACAACTTATCTCAAAGCCAGAATACGATGGTTGTCTTTTCCAGCTCGCAGAATGACCACCCTGCCGTCAATGAGGTCCTCCCTGGCCATGATCAAGCGAGGGTCCCGTTGCACCTTACTGTTGAGATACAATCCACCACCTTGGACCAACTGCCGTGCTGCCGCTACGTGATGATCAGCGGAGCATCAACCATAAAAGTCGTTAGATTTACACTTGGACGGAACGAGCCCATGGTTTGCGACGAGATTGGCTAACGGGGTATGGAACATTTCTTCTTCCGAGCAAAACACGAGTCGAGAATCACCAGTCAGTGATTTGATGATCTGATCGGCCGTCAGCGCGGAATAAGCCGTTCCGAACAGGACTTGAGTTGCTATTTGTGCTGCCTCCAATCCCTCCTCTGACATCATTAGTCACAGAAAAGGTTGACGGGACGATGACTGACTGCCATGAACCATCAATGTTACTTCCTCAGCTAGTAGCTTTTGTGCATCACGACGTTCTGGGGACTTCTGATACAAGCATCAGGATGGCATCAGTGGAAAAAAAAAGGGGAGAGACAGTACCTGGTGATCGTGCACTACGGAAGATATTTGCTCTACAGGCAACAACGTGAACAACTTCAAGTATTTCTCCACGTCCGAGTCGCTAGTCCGCATGAAGAACTACGGTCGTTGCATCAAGATAGAACGTTCATCAAAGGGCGAAACAGACCTGATAGAAATCAAAGTAACTGGTCAAGGCGTGTTCTAGCCAGATAGCGTTCCCCGCGCTCTTGCCAAACTTTTCGCCCCCCGACGTGGTTAAAAGTGGAGTTGTCAAAGCGAAGCCTCTCTCCTTCGCAATGTCCTCTCCGGAGATCGGTCCCAGTTCAGCTTTGTTGATCAATTCTACGCCAGACAAGATGTTCCCCCATTGGTCGGATCCACCGATTTGAATGGTACATCCGTGGGTTCTGTACAGCTCGTAAAAGTCGTAACCCTGCAAGAGCTGATAGGTAAACTCGCTGAAGGAGATACCTTGTTGAGTGCTCATCCGCATCTTCACGCTGTCAGGCCCAGGTCAGAAAGTTAGCAGTGGCCGGGCGAAACCGTACCTATCTCTCGCAAGCATGCTGTTCACTCGGAAATGTTTGCCCGTCGTACGTAGAAAATCGAGTAAATTGACGCCCTTGAGCCACGTTAGGTTGTTAAGAACTTGCACGGCAGACGGACTGGACGATCGAGTGGACAACCTTTCCTCTGCGTACGTGGCCGCGCTATGAAAGAACTTTTGGATTGCTTGAGTGAGGTTGAGTGTATTCAGCTCGATCTGTGTCTTCTCCGCCAGTTGGCGTTCGGTCAAACGTCCTGAAGGGTCTCCGACCAACCCTGTCGCGCCACCTATCTGTGGTCACTCAGTACGTCGCGGAAGTAGTACGGCAGTACTGTGGTTCGACAACTTACGAGCGTGATCACTTTGTTACCACGCAATTGAAAATGCAGCAAACAAAGCAAGGGAAGAAGGTGTCCTGCATGGAGTGATTTCGCCGTGGGATCTATGCCGAGGTAGACCGTGCGAGGCTGTTCGAGGTGCTTCCCGAGATCATCTGGGCTGGTACGATATTCTTCTCAGCGAACGAGGTCGCGAACGTGAGCGTGCTCACCGCGTCACGTTCGCTACGAACTGCCGGGAGACGAGCTCTTGAAGGAGATCTCGGTCATTGTGAAGATGTCTTTGAGCCGAATACGCTTTTCTCGCGTTGTCATTGAATGAGCGGGCACATCGACGAGCAAGACTGAACATCTGCCGCGATGCCTGCTCCAAGTCCGAAGGCGAAAAAAAAGGAGAGAAAAAAGGTCTGACAGTGCGGGTCCGTTTTAGATCTGATCGGGAAGCCAATAGCTTTAAAATTGCACAGCCACAAACACTCATTCCGTCGTACTCAGTCCAAGTGATTCAACTCGCTAGCATGGATTTTGAAGTCATTGCACAATGTCATACGACGAAAGCACGCGTCTGTCGCATGAAGCTCGCTCGTAAGTCGGGTTTTCTCTCTTTGAAATCAACACCAGATCAACCGTTTTTTCAAGATGGCGTCACGATGCTGCCAACGTTTATGCCGGTCGCCACCCAAGCTGCGATCAAAGGATTAACTTCACAACAAGTCGAATCTCTCGGGATTTCTCTCATCCTGAACAATACGTATCACTTGAATCTGCGACCAGGGACTCAAGTCCTCGAGGAAGCCGGAGGAGCACATACATTCCAAGGATGGCACCGAAATATGTTGACAGTGAGTACTTTTCATCTCTCCATCTAGTGCGTCACAAACACCCGAAACATGTGTCCGTACCCATGCAGGACAGTGGCGGTTTCCAACTTGTCTCTCTGGACAAATTCACGAAAATCACGGAGGAAGGAGCACTGTTCGCAAGCCCTTTCACAGGGGAACCCACTATGCTGACGGTTTGCATTTGGTACTATATGGCGTGTCGTGAGTGACTGATACATTACCGGTCCAGCCCGAGGAGAGCATTTCAATACAGCATTCCATCGGTGCAGATATCATCATGCAACTGGATGACGTCGGTGGGTCCTGGGGACGTGACTAGTATGGTCATCGAAACACCTGATGCGTCAGCCTAGTCAGCAGTCTTACCGTCGGGCCGCGAGTGGGCGAGGCTATGCACCGTTCCATCCGGTGGCTTGATCGATGCATTAAACAACACGAGCAATCGGGCCGGCAGGACAGGCAAAACCTTTTTGCAATAGTTCAAGGTGGCTTAGATCCTGTCCTACGCGATCAGTGCCTGGTCGCTATGTTGGAGAGGAAGGATCACGTAGCTGGGTTTGCGATAGGTGGCCTGAGTGGAGGTGAAGAGAAAGGTATGTCCTGTAGTCATTTCGGAAAATGACTTCCGCCTGGATTGCGTTCAGATGTGTTCTGGAGAATGTAAGGACCACCTACGAGCAGACCATCTATCTTTACAACAAAGTTCTCACCGTCCACAGCATCAAGCAATGTGTGGATAAATTACCAGACGATAGTAAGCCTCCTATCGCACTGCGCAGGACAACATGGTCTCACGGTCTATTAGAACCGCGGTACTCGATGGGCGTCGGCTTTGCGGAGGGTAAACATCAGAGCACGTTCCCGACTCAGCCTTGACTTACCGTTTGTCCCTGCTGCAGATCTTTTGGTCTGTGTTGCGCTAGGTGTCGACATGGTGCGTCTGGCCAGCATCGTCGCATCCGAAGAATGAAGGGGCATTGAGGAGACTCGTTGCTAGGCGGACTGCGTGTTCCCTACCCGCACTGCCCGGTTTGGGGTGGCCTTGACCTTCAGGGGTCCGTTAAATCTTCGTGCGTGCATGTCCGCATGTCCCCCCCTGTCAGACAAAGTATATCGACCCCTTGCCCAGGGTTGAAAAAGCATGCGAAGAGCATGGATCGAATTGATGATAATTGTCCCTGCCCGACCTGTTCGACTGGAACGCCTCGTGCGATGCTGCACCACATCGCCACGATTGAGACCGCAGGAGCGCACGGTATCTTGGCCTTCGCTTTAATTACCGTTTTCATTCCGATGTTCTAATTCTCCTTGCAGCGCTGACACAACACAATTTGGTCTTCCAGGCACAGGTCATGGGCGGGGCTCGAGATGCGATCTTGGAAGGAAGGTTCCCCGGATACCTGCGAACATTCTTTAAGAACTATTTTGGTGATCAAGGTTACCCTGAGTGGTGTGTCAATGCCCTAAAAAGTGTGGGTGTCGACCTGCTTCAAGATGAAGACGTGCCGGTGATTCCTGGGGCAGGCGCAAAGTGGGAGTATTCCGGCGTTGCGTAGCAGGTGAACAAGAAGATGGTTCGTCGCTAGCAGTACTGGCAGTCGAGATACACGATGTATACTATTTTCTACTTTTCCGACTCGGTCGACCGTTCTTCGCCCGTCTCTTCTCCGCAACTCTCCGCGTTTTATAGATCTGATCGACCGTCTTGATTTCACTCTTGATACGCCGGATGGACTTTCCCCCGAGTCGTTTCCTGCTGTCCTTCTTAGATGTCTCACCGGCGTTTTTGACCGGGCGCAGTTGCGAACCCTCACCCTCCCCACCGGTGGCGTTCCCTTCCTTCTTCTTGAGTTGCCTCGATTTGCGTTCGTAATCTTTGGAGAGCTTGTCAAGCGGCTTCGCTTCGGAGACCTTGCTGTGTCTCCATCGCTTTCCGCCACTCGCATGTACAGATGCGGGTCGCACGGCTTCCCTCTCTCCGACTTTTGGTATCGATACTTTTGCTTTCTTCCTCCACTCATCAAAGCGGCCGCTCCGGTAGGTCGCCGGAAGCTTTGTCCCGTTCTCCGTCCGCACAAGCTTGATGTTATCCGCGCCAATGCCGTCCCCTTTGATGAATTTTTTCTTTTTCTTGTCCCAAGTCATCTTGGCGTGTCCCTGTCTCCCGGCCACCGTAACGTCCCCAGTGATATCAAACATAGCTCCCTGAGCCTGTACAGCGAACGAGGAAGCCCCGTCAGTAAGCGAGTACCTGTATTTCCTCAGTTGAGCAGGCCAGGCCGTACGCGTGGCAGATTACAGGACATACCCCTTTTCAGTATGTGCATCCTTGTGATAGTGCGACATGTAGAACTCCTCGTCACGATAATTGTCCTTCTCTTGCTTCTTGCTGGATATTTCGAATACAGCCTGCGGAAGTTGTGAGCCCGATCCATCGATCACATCGCGGACCATGCATACCACAATATCCTCTTCGTCGGCCATCTCCATTGCGATGTCGCCTTGCGGTGATGCATCTTCATTTCCCACTTCATCGGTATGAGCAGGAGCAGAAAGTGCCGGCGCCACAGATCTTTCCACTGCTTTCGCCAGCGCTTTCCTACGTTCCTTCATGAGCACCGCATTACCAGTCCCGGCTTTACCACGTGTCCCGAGTTCGAAGACGGTTTCTGCGGGCTTGAACGCACTTACGGCCCGAATCATCGCAAGCCTTTTGTCCCTCTCTTTTTCCTCCTTGACGGAACTGATCGCATCCTCTTCTGTATTTGCTTGCCGCATGAGTGACAACACTGGATGTCTCCCCTGTGCGTCCCCGGCCCAGCCGTCGCCCGCCTTTGCCAATTCCTTGGCTCGCTTGTAGCTCGCAGGACTCGCTTTCCCTCGACTTCGCTCATACATGGATTGGCCGCGGTCCATGACGCCGCGGAGGCTGGGTAAGCCATGCTGCGCCGCATGTAGTGTACGTATGTACTCCACCTCGGCATCAATGACGTCCCGCGGGAAAGGACCGAGTATGAGAGATTGTGTGTACGGCTCCTCGGAGGATAGGGCGGACGGTGGGTGAGCGGTGACGCCAAGCAGCGGTCGAGTGAGGAAGAGTTGGAGATCGCATAGATAGGCGGCTTCGCTGTGAGTAACAAAACTCCACGCCCATCCTTTTCTCCCTGCACGAGCTGTTCTGCCTACGCGATGGACAAATATTCTAGCGCCAACAGGGAAGTCGTAGTTGATGACGTTTTCGAGGATAGGAATGTCGAGCCCACGCGCTGCGACGTCCGTGACGACTAGAATTTGCGTCTTGCCTGAGAGAAATTGGGACATTTGAAAGGTCCGCGTGGATTGTACGAGAGATCCATAAAGAGCAGATACGGCGTAACCTACGGCGGTGAGAAGTGTGGAGAGGTACTCGACATGATGTTTCGTGGCTGCGAACACAAGGGTCTGGTGGGGTGCCGTGTGGGTCGGGTATTTTGCCTTTGCCTTTCCTTTGCCCTTAATGTCTTTGACATCGCCTTCGGAGGGATCGTTGCCGGCAAAGGGGACTTTTATGACATCCCTGAGGAGGGAGAGCAAGCAGGCATCTTTTTCGGATTGCTTGACGGAAAAGAAGGCCATCCGAAGGTCGGTGCTTATTTTGGAATCAGCATCAAGGCGGACGAGTTTCGGATCGTGCAAGCCGGCCTTTGCGAACTCGACGAGAGATTTTGGAAGGGTAGCGGAGAACAAGAGGGTTTGACGTGACGAAGGAAGACGGGCGAGAATCTCGGACAGTGCGGTGGAAAAGCCGAGTTCGAAAAGCCGATCGGCCTCGTCAAAGACGACATACTGGATTGCAGCGAGGGAGAGGGACATCTCGACGATTAAGTGGAGAAGACGACCAGGAGTCGCAATGATACTTTATCCGGCGACTGAACGTTAGATGTGGAATGTGGACTGGAGAAATGATACACTGACACATCTGGGTTTGCGCTGATCATCTCGAACTGGTCATCCAAGCCTTCACCCCCGACGATCAGACCCCACCGGAGTGTCTCTCCCGAGCCTATTTTAGAGTTGTCGTCATCGTCGTCGTCGTGCGCATCACCGGCATGTGAAACGGCGTCAGATTTCCAGCCCTTAATAAGGGATTTGCCGACTCTGAGAACCTGGAGGGCGAGTTCCCTGGCTGGCACGATGATGATTGCACGTGCGCCAAATGAATGGGCGTGACGTCCGCCAAGACGTTGCACGAGGGGGATCATGTACGCGAGGGTTTTTCCGGAGCCGGTGCGAGCCATGCCGACGAGGTCGCGAGGAGTAGCGAGAAGGGATGGAATTGTTGCACGCTGAATTGGTGTGGGGGTGCGGTATCCCTGTAGGGTGAGCGCACGGAGCAGGAACGGATGGAGACCTAGCAGGTGTGAGGGGGGCTGTTGGAGGGCGATGAGGTGAACGAACCCATGCTCTGGAAGCTGCCGCCGCCGACGTCACCCTTTGACTTAATTTTTTTGAGGATGTTTGTCCCGCCTTTGACGTCCCTCTTGACGATGGCGTCGTGTATGAAATCATCGAGGCCGTCGTCGTCGGTGTCGGTGTCGTTTGGGATTGATCTCTTCCGATTGAGAGACGGCATTGGCGATGCTCCGGAGATGGATTCTAGAACGCAAGAGACAGTTCCGTCCGAACCCGATCTGTCACCGGTGCGCTGCGGTCGGGCTGTGCCTCGACTCGACATATAAATATTATTCAGTCTCTCTCCAACTCTCATTATTCCTTTAACGACCCTCACGATGTTCAGCTTCTTCCTCCTCATCTGCTCCATCCTCTCCATCGTCGCAGCTCTCCCACTCGCACCAGTAGTCCGTGATGTCTGGGTACCCCAAATCACCTCCCCTAACGCTACCACCGTTTGGGTTGCCGGCCAAAACTATACCGTCTCCTGGAACACCACTGGGCAGCCGGCAGAGGTCACCAACCCCAACGGCATGGTCTACCTCCGTGTCGGCGGTCTAACCCAGTCGTCTCCCATCGCACAAGGCTTCCCCTTGACCGACGGCCACGTCAATGTGACCGTCCCAGCGAACACAAATCCCGCTGAGGACTGGATGGTCGTCCGTAAGTCCATTCTCCATCCCCCTCGACCCCTCCAATGACTCATCTTGTCTGTCCAGTATTTGGTGACTCTGGCAATTTCAGTCCCGCCTTCACCATCCAAACACCATCATCATGACCACTCTACTTATGATCACACACACCAGTACTTTTAAAACCTCGATGACTTCATGATGTACACATACACATACTCCCCCTCTCATGGACTTCTGGACACATCGGACACTGTACAATTGCTCTTGTTCGCTGAATTCATCTACGTATGCATTCGGACTTCTTTGCAGGTGCATCTGAACAATATTCTGTCATATCACATTCTTTGTACTCGATATAGTGTGAATACTAGTCAAAGCAAGGCTCTTATCTCGCTTGCTCTCTTCTCACCTGCATGCTGTGTACATAATAGAGTGGGCGTCGCAGTGCATCGTGTGCGAAGCCTGCCTCATTCATCCACCTCCCCTCCCCCGGCTACCTCGGATTACGCCTTGCCAGCACTTGCTGTGCGTCTCCCCTCTTCCTCCTCCATGTTGCTCCTGATCGTAGGCGCCGTCGCTGCGCTCGCAGCATATGCATATTTCACTGATTCAGGCGATCAAAACGACCGCCCCCCAAGTTATTCCAGACCATATGAACCTCCTCGACCCCCACTCCGTCGTCGCGATGAGAACCGGCAGACAGTCGACCCTCCCCGGAAGGTCGATGCCCCGGTGAAGATTGAAGCTGCAGACCCTGCCTCCCTTCGCAAACGGGCTAATCGAGAAGGCGACCTGATGAGCCTATGCTATCAGGAAAGTAAACAGGCCTATCAACGCCGTGATCACCCCCGCGGCAAGGCGCTCAAAGAGCAGGGAAACCGCCACAAAACCACCATGGAAAACCTCCACGCTAAAGCGAGCGCGTCCATATACCAGGGTAAACCCATATCCATTCCGTCATTCTCGTCGACTAAAACACGAGTGTGCTCCTTATCAGAAAATAACAAGGTCAGGCGATATTGGACTCAGCCGCAACTGTTTTGCCGCATAGTTTATTCCAGGATAAGCCTACGGGTGAAATCGACCTTCACGGTCTGTACGTGAAGGAAGCTATCGCTTATTCCGAGAAAGCTATCAAAGAAGCGCGTCGAAGAGGCGATTCCGAGATCCGCTTGATCGTTGGTATGTTTATAACCACCGTGCGGTCCGATACTCATCGATTATCCCACATCCTCGGTAGGCAAAGGGAGTCATTCCGATGGAGGCGTATCCAGGCTCAGGCCTGCGATACAGGACCACGTGCGCGAGTGAGTGTTCCTAGAAAATAACTCGATCAATATATTAAATGAGTGTTGCAGCTATGGGATCCCCGTCGAGGTGGACCTGAGGAACCCCGGCGTATTGATAGTCCAAGTGGGTGGCAGGTGATATATTGATGAATGATATATCAAGGATGTCAAGGATCTTCAGATTTCTTTAACTCGTGTACTCTACTGCTATTTTGGTCATTGTCATCACAAAAGCCGCCAGACGCCAAATGGCAGCGTTGCATCAAACTGACCAGACACGAGTGAGCAAGTCCCATCAATCGAACAAGTCTGTGAAACAAGCGTCCGCAACGGAGTCATTTTCGTCCAATTTAATAAATACATAGCAGGTCTAACATCCAACTGGCTAGTCAACGCGGATGGCTCTGTAAAGTCTCCGCACCACCCACGCAAGGAACCCGATCGTTCCTGAAGAAGTTGGCACAGAACGTGATAACGAATTACGAAAGGGACACACGGGTGATGAGGAAATCGCACAGACAAATGAGAAAACAAGTACCCCAAATAGAGCACAACGCTTGTAAGAAGTACAACTCAACGCCTAGAAGAACGTTCAGCGTTCAGCCGCGAATGGAATAATGAATAGAGACGATCCTACCGAACGGTAGAATGCCGGCGAGTAAAGTAGCTGCCTGTTCGGATGGTTACATGAGGTCAAACAGTGTCACGCGACATACCCAAGGTTGGAGGTAGCGGGGCGTACTAGGGGGGACATAATGAGCACCTACCCCTTGTCGCGATCCAATGTAGGAACCGATAGCTGAGAGGCGCAGAATTCCCACTTGAAACCAAAGCAAGACAATTGTGGCTGCATCGAGGATCGGAAACAGTCACAACATTGGGTGAAAGGGATACGCACTGAAAGGTACCGCTCCCGATAACCCAGCAACAAAGAGGAAGTTGAAATTAAGCATGAAAATTATGATGAAAACCAGCCTGCCAGTGCAGCCCAACTTCAGCTCAAGGTGAGGAAACGGAACAACGATAACATACGTAGGCAAGACGGCAGGAGTCACAAAAGCATTCTTTCTGCGGCCCAGGTTAACACCCGAGAGATGTGTTCTGGTCGCTGTTCCTAGCATGAAATGTTCAAAAAGCGAATCCATTCAATATACTGTACACACTTCTCTTGTCTCTCTCTCCATTTTTGACTGGGGTATTTGGCCACCCTCAAGTACCCCCAGTCGAAAATGGTTCATTGGAGAGAGTCTCAGAGAGACTCGGACAAGAGAAGAAATAAAGAGACCTAGCTAGTAAAATTTGCGAACATATTTTGTGTTATCTGTTCATTTCTATGATATCTATCTATATACATCCTGATATTACAATTCAAGCGGCTGATAATTTTATAAATCATTATAGAATACTATCAAAACGATCAATGAGGCCAGGGGAACGAGTGATGGAGTAGAAAAGGGACGGGAGGATATGTTGTTGTATCTAGATGTCCAAAAACGGACAGGTAACGAATCACGTAATTAGACACGGCACCCGGCACCGTCACTCCGGCGCTGTCACGTCTCAAGGCGTTCTTCGGAACGGAACATTAATCTGTCATTTCGCATTCTTTGTACTCGATAAGTCAACCAAGGCTGCTCTCTTCTCACCTGCGTGCCATGTATACATGATAAAGTTTGGCGCCGTGTATTGTGTGCGAAGACCGCCCCCGGATTCCGCCTTACCAGCGCTTGCTGTGCGTCTCCCCTCTTCCTCCTCCATGTTGTTCCTGATCGTAAGCGCCGTCGCTGCGCTCGCAGTATATGCATATTTCACTGATCCAGACGATCCAGACGACCGCCCCCCAAGTTATTCCCAACTATATGATCCCCCTCAACCCCCACTCCGTCGTCGCGATGAGAACCAGCAGACCATCGACCCTCCCTGGAAAATCGACGCGCCAGTGGAGGTTGAGGTTGAAGCCGCAGACCCTCCCTCCCTTCGCAAAAAGGCTAATCGTGAAGGCGTCCTGATGAACCGATACTATCAGGAAAGCAAACGGGCCTATGAACGCCGTGATCACCCCCGCGGCAAGGCGCTCAAACTGAAAGGAAAACAACACGAATTGACTATGAAAAACCTCCACACTAAAGCGAGCGCGTCCATATACCAGGGTAAACTCATATCCATTCCGTCATTCTCGTCGACTAAAACACGAGTGTGCTCCTTATCAGAAAACAATAAGGTGAGGCGATATTGGACTCAGCCGCAACTGTTTTGCCGCATAGTTTATTCCAGGACAGGCCTGCGGGTGAAATCGACCTTCATGGTCTGTACGTGAAGGAAGCCATCGCTTATTCCGAGAAAGCTATCAAAGAAGCGCGTCGAAGAGGTGACTCCGAGATCCGCTTGATCGTTGGTATGTTGATAACCACCGTGCGGTCCGAGACTCATCGATCATACCACGTAGGCAAAGGGAGTCATTCCGATAGAGGTGTATCCAAGCTCAAGCCTGCGATACAGGATTACGTGCGCGAGTGAGTGTTCCTAAAAAAAACTCGATCGATATATCAAATGAGTGTTGCAGTCACTGGCGTGGGATCCCCGTCGAGGTGGACCTGGAGAACCTCGGCGTATTGATAGTCCAAGTGGGTGGCAGGTGATATATGATGAATGATATATCAAGGATCTTCAGATTTCTTAAACTCGTGTACTCTACTGCTATTTTGGTCATTGTCACATCACCAAAGCCGCCAGACTGGCTTGCATCCAACTGACCACACTCCGCAACGGAGTCATTTTCGTCCAATTCAATAAATACATGGCAAGTTTAACGTCCAACTGGCTAGTCAACGCGGATGG
>JBBPOJ010001672.1:0-12120 GCA_038091395.1 Leccinum rimulosum | reverse complement strand
GGACCTGCTGCGTCTCCTTCTATCTCTGGCATCGCGGTCCCTGTCGGAGTGGTCCTTGTCTTTTTCGGCGCCATTAGTTCGTGAATCGCGGTCGTCACGGTTGTCTGAACGGCGACGGGGGCTACGTGAACGGTCGCGGTGACGGTGGGGAGGGGGAGAACGCCTGTCGTAGCGCCAGACTGAAGATGGAGGATTCTTGGCCCACTGAAAGGGAATGAGCAAAATAAAGACGAGCAAGGCAAGAAACAGACCTGTATGCCCAAGCGAGATCCTTCAAAGTATCTCCCGTGCCTTGGATTATGGTTGAGTGAGGGAGTGGGGGGAGAGGTGATGAGCTCACATGTCGTGATAGGCGTCTTCTGCGTCGCGTTGGCTGCGGAACTCGACGAAGGCATAGCTACGAGACGCGAGGTTGAGCGATGTATCGCAGACGAATTGGGTAAGATTTGAAAGAGCGACAAATCGGGACGAATGATGAAACGAGTCTTGTCCGCGCAACTCGCAAGGGTGGGCAGCGAACGACGACGACGACGAACCCGCGAGATGGAGGATCGAGGACACGTTCTCGAGGTGAGGACTCGCTCGCGATCGTATCGTTTTGTGACGACGGAGGCGGTGTGGGGCCTCGTTCGTAGAGTGCACGCGTCGACTGGATAGGGCAAGGGGTTTGAAGCGAAATTCGGTTGAGACTTACGGGTTTGAGCTGGCGTGAGGGTTACGTGGTGCTGGAACGTCGCATCGAACGAGAGGACCGTAACTGCTTGAAAATGCATCAAAAAAAAGAGAAAAAAGAGCACAAAGAAGAGACGAACCGCTCGAACTCGAATGCGAGATCTCGTGCGCGAGTCGAAGGATGAAAACCGCTGACGAAAAGAATTCGAGGCATTTTTGACGAGGAAAAGAGCAAAGAAGCAAAATGGGCGGAGCGTGAATGCAGCCGGGTTGCGTTTTTGATTGGTTGTGTTGTGATTGTGGCAATCCGTTCAATGCTGCTACGTCGACGTCTCATCGCGTTCGCCAACGTCGCACATCGGACAACTTCCGATCTCACCTGGCTCGTCGTCGCCCGACTACGACCCAACCAGTCCGTACACCCAGACGAGTGGTCACAATGGTCACACGTCCTCCAAGCTCCCAACCTCGAACGCGCTGTCACGCTATTAACACCGACGAGTCCTTCTTGGCTCGTACTCGCACTCGCATCGCACAAAGTTTCTTCGTCTTCAGACGCTCAGAGTGTTCTCTACGACCTCTCTCCCATAATTAATTCTTCCCACGCTCTTCCCCTGCTGATCCTCACCGCACACTCTCTCGCTTTTTACTCGCTCGCATCCCTTCTCCGCCCGCTTACGTCATACATACCTCCGAGCCAATCACACGCGTCTTTCTACTTCAATTCGCTCCTACAAGCAATCTCACTCTTTGACCGTTCTAAAATTGCTGCAGATGTTGCCATCGACGTGCTCGAGCTGATGGACAAAAACAGTCTAAAACTCTGGTCAAACACCGAAACAGTTCTCATCAGAGACGACTTTCGCTCGCCTCGTTTGCTCGACTATCTTCGCCGACGCGGTTCCACTTCGCCCACACAAGCCTGGCTCAGAGCCTATGCATCGCTGGGCAGGGTCCAGTCCAGCGCACACTGTCTCCATACCATCCGCACCCATTGTGTCCAGGAAGGCATCCCTCCACCGTATACCACAGACGACAACGACCTCACAGGAACAGCTCACGAGGCAAATACCCACTACCTACGAGCCATGCGCAACGACCGGCCGGCCGCATTCCAATACTTTCACCGTCTACTCGAGCTTGATCTCAAAAAGTCTCGCCAGTCCCCGTCGTCTCCCGCTTCATCTCGCAAATCAAACATCGACATCTACGACTGGACCACCGCTCTCCACGCTGCTGCACGAGACCGTACACTCCCCGCCACCTCTCTACTCGACCTTTTCGATGCGACAAAGGATGGAACCAACGCATACAAGCCCACCAGGGCAACTTACACAGTGGTCATACAAGGCTTGCTCTGGAGGAACGCCATGCAGGACGCAGAGAGGCTATGGGACCAGTTCGTCCGCGAGGTGGTCGCCCCACACAGCCAGGACACCGAAATGAGGATAGATAGAAAGGCGCTCTGTGTCGGTATCGACGTCCTCGTCCGCTCAGGACGTGCAGAGGAAGCCCTCTGTCTCCTTGACGAGGCAGTGAAGAGGGACACAGAGAACGTCTCCGACTCTCCTTTTCTCAAGGTCCACCCAATCCACACTCTCTTCAGTGCTCTCGTCCGCATCCGCCGTCCAGATGCTGTCTTTTACCTCTGGACCCATCTGGCCCCTCTCTATTCCGTTCCGCACACCAACCTCATGCTCCGCATACTCCTCAAGGCCGCGATACAGGCATCAAAGATGGACGGAGAGACCTTGAAGGGAGCCATGAGTTGGTACATGGTCGACAACAGACTGTTTAAAAAACGACACGACGGTGAAATCGAAACACCCTCAAAAGACAACCAGTCTCGGGATAATCTGGTCGCTCATTTCTACGCACTCTTCCAAACGCCAGCACCGCCCTCTATAGTCGGCATTTGGGCGGGCCGCCGCTCGACAGAGGTGGCCAGGTCGATATTCAGAGGGATGATATTCGGAAACTGGCCAGCGTTGCGCGGTACGACCGGGCGATCAGGTGTGACGGACGCACGGGCCAGAGGCGGGGACAGCGTTTTCCAGGAATTCGCGCGCGTGTTTTCGGGGCATCCAGATCGATTCTTACCTGCTGGTCCAACACCGCTGGGTGTAGAGCGCCCCGGGCTGGCGCAGGACGAAGACGGACAGCTGGGACCACCGCTTCCAACGGTAGTGCCTTCTGAGAGTACCTTTGCGGCCTACATTGCCTTGCTTGGGTTGTCGTCACGGGCAGAGGAGATTCCAGAGGTGTTGGTGTGGATGCGAGCGTTGGATACCACGCCCAAGACGGAGACGCTCGCAGTGGCGCTGGTGTTTTGGATGGAGGTGGGGTTACGGGGGCCGGTGTTTGAGGACGGGTGGCGCGATGGTGGATCTGGTTCTCCGAGAACAGAGTATGGTGCACTTCGAGCGTGGATCCGGGAGTGGGTGGGGGAGAAGAAGGCGCCGGGTGAGGAGGACATATGTGCGGGTATCAAGCGTGTCCGGGAGATGCGGCACGGACGAACTGTACACTATTAGAGTGGCTGTGCAATCGATCGATCGCAGCGACATTTGCTTCCGCGGAACCTGACAATGCCATACATCGATCGCACCGAACCTGACGCCTCGCCTACTCCCCCGTCGCGCACAGTCACCCCGCTTCCGAGCATCCACAGATCGGCATCGAAGCTCGTCGCCCTTGGTCGTACCGTCTACAAAGATGTCTGGACCGAGTTTTACGACTGGGAGCCCGGCTTCTGCACAGATATGCTTCGCGAGGTCGCACTGGCGAACGCGATGCCGCCCTCACGCCGCGTCATGCACGCCGCGCGGCAGGCGGTGGCCAAGCTCCTCGCTATCGAGCCCGACCGTGACGATGATCGTACGAGTGGCAACAACCACTTCCACGAGACGACGTTCCAGGTATCCGTCACGCACTACCACGTCGCACAGGGCACGCCACGACCGCCGACGCGCGTAGTGAAAACACACATCACCATCCCCCTCGTAGCCACCCTCGACTCCCGGGATTCCCCGCGTGGCTTCCCACCCCTCCCAAGATACGAGTCCTGCGCGCCCTCGTGGCGTAGCATGTCCGTGACGGACCACTGTGCGTTCGCGACCCATTTCGTGTCGACGAGAGACGGGACGGACCAGCTCGCGCTCGCTTTCGTGCCGTACGCCGACGACCCGCGTTTTCCGATAAAAAAGTTTCTAGAACGATTCGAGAAGTTGGAGTGGGAGAGAGCGTTTGATCCTGACGGTGAGTCTCTGGTGCGGGAGGGGGACGAGGACGAGGACTGAGATGGCTTGCGGTTGGTTAGTGGAAGTGATTCGGATGGAGACTATTCGGCGGTTGCAGGCACTGTACGACGTCGATACGCGGGACGTGGACCGCATGTGTCTCTTTGACAAAAAGTGTCGTCTCACGCCCAAGATTGGTATGTTGTGGGACCACTCTCAAAGGTACGTCTTCCCCCGTCCGTCCGAACATTCACCACACGTACGCACAGAGACACGCTCAACTGGCCGGGCGAATTCCGATTCCAACATCCCGCCGCGCAAGACGTCCAATCCGTATATGCGCCCGACCCGGACGATTTGAGACAACGGCTGACATCTCACCTACGCGTGTTTTGTCCGAGCATCAACTGCTTGCACGGTCTCTGTGGGACGCACGGTACGGTTTCCCTACCTGCGTCGAACGATGATCGAAATGACACACATACACAAAAGGGGAATTACATACAAGCACTCACATTCCCTCTGCAAAGCCGCGGTTAACGGGGCACGCGATGATCTTGTCGGAAGGGATGCCGTGCGGTCCGGACTGTTTCAGGAATATAGCCGATTTTGATCGGTTTGTGGTGTGTGTATGCTGGGTCCACGTCAAGCAGCGTGCTGACCCACCGTGTTCTCTCGCACTCAGGAAACGCTGCCTCCTTCGCCCACCAAGTCTGGACAGGCAAGTTCTTTGGACGCGCTCGAGACCGTGCTCGGCATCTCGCCGGACTTGTTTCCTTGTCAGCTGGCCGTCATTTGTTTGAAACCGTGTAAACAGGCAAGAACCCATCCCCTCTCTGTCGTTCGTGGGGCTGATACGGTGCAGGTCTTCGTGCAAAGACTACAGCTGTTCCCCGATAACACCATCCTTTCCGCGGACGCGGAGCAGGAGGGCGGTCAACAGCAACCAAAGAAAAAGAAACTCAAGTTTGGTGAGCCTTGTGTTGTTTTTTCGGTTGGGCTAGCGATTCAAATACAAAAACAGTCGATCAATCCATTTTTGCCTGCGAAGCGTGAGTGACTTTTTTTTTTCGTCTTCCGTCGTGATGATGACCTTTTTCAGGCTGGGAGGATGTGCCCACGCGGACGCGTGCACGGGCACCCACTGCCCTTGTCACGATAAGAGTCGGTATTGTACGCTCGCGTGTAGGTGTGGCGTGAAATGTGAGTGCCCTTTCCGATGGTTGGTTCCCGCTTTCGTTACGCCGTCTGGCATAGGCAAGAGACAGTGGCCAGGTTGCAACTGTACCAACGGGAAATGCTCGATCAAGTCGTGCTTGTGCGCTAAAAACCAGAGGGAATGCATTCCGGGGATATGTATTAACTGCGATGCAGGGTGAGTGCCAAAAATAAGTTTGGTGCTGACGAAAACCGAAAATCGTAATCATAATCGTAGAGGTGAGTATAATCGTTTGTTTTTCCAGTATTGATTCTGGAACGCGCGTTTGTAAAGGTCAAACTGGGAAACCGTGCGACAACTCACGAATGCTACGTAATGCGATTCTGAACAAGGTATGACAGACTTTTTTTTTTCGGTACCGAGTGTTCACTGTCCGTATGGGGCCAGCCGATCCAAGTCAAGCGCGGGACGTACGGCTGGGGGGCCTTTGCGACTCAGGACATGAAGAAAGACACGTTTCTGGGCAGTGAGTGACTCAGCCCGTTCATACCACCCCCGCATCGTGAGCTTGAGCCCGTCCGATACAGCCTACACCGGCCACATACTAGAGCACGAAGTCGCAGAACCGATGACGTCCGTTGACCTCTCTCTTTGTTTCCCCGTCTCCTTTTGTTTATTTGAACCGTTCGATTTTAAACTTTTTCCGCATCGACAGCGAGGTCGCCTCGTTCGTGAAGCTCAATTACCTCTTCGAGGTCACGCCGGACATTGACGCCCGGCTACCGATATTCGACGCGGCGCGACTCGGGAACTCGACCCGGTTCTTGAACCACAAGTCAGTACACAACAACGTGGCGGCGACGCGTGCGTTGTTCTTTTTATCTCTTCTGACTGACTGAATGGGCTCGTCTAAATCAATATATAATATATATAGAAACGATGGTAGCAGGAGAACACCAGCTTGGATTTTTCACGAGTGAGCTGTTTTTTTCGAATGGATTGTTATCGTCACTTGCTTACCGTCCGGGGCAGGCAAGCACGTCAAAAAGGGAGAAGAGCTGTTTTTGGACTATGGAGATAAATATTGGGAAGGGGGAGGAGAAATGTGACCTAGCGCGTCGTTGTTGTTTTGGACGAAATTATAGTCATCATTGTGGGTTCGAATGTCGATATCGTTGTGGTTGCCCGATTAACGGACGAAACTATGGTGTACGAGTTGGTCGAGGTTAGAACTGAAAACGGTTGGGTCGGAACGTTGGCTTCGGGATTGCTACATATTCGACCGACTACTACGGGTCATACAAGCATACGTGACGTATGAAGCTTTGAAAGACGATGTTACAGGAGCCTTCTCGGAACATTTTAGGAAGCGCCCTGGGCACAGATATTTTTGAACTTCCATCCACCTACAACACCACACCCAGATCTTCCGCAATGATGGTCGCAGCCTTCTCCCCAACCAACAATGCCGTAGAGTACGTATTCTAACGAAGAAGAAAAAAAAGAAAAATCATTCAGTTTAGAGATCGATCAACATGCTGTGTACACATACGTTTCCAACGTTGCTCGGACAGATCGACATGTCTGCCAGTGGGAAGAATGTGAGCCGACTCGTCAGAAATGATGCCAGAGCACATACCTGCGACTTTGAGGCCCTCCACGCCATACACGTTCAGGCGGGCATCGACCACTCCACCTTTGTCACGGGGTTTCATGGCACATGTGCCGAGCTAGATCATCGCGCCCGTCAATGAAACAATTTAAAAGAAAGAAAGATCGTATCGGGATGCTGACCGAGTGCGAAGCGGTGGTGACTACAACCGTCAGTAGAGAAAAACTCAGAATTAGAAATAAGAACAGTCAGGCATAGTAGACGACGTACCCGCATCGCGGTGGAAATTGACGATAGCTTCATTGTCCGCGTCAGTATAAACGATGTCCGGCGCATCTATAGGCACAGGATCGTTCTTTTCGTTGCAAGCAGCTGCACTATCGGGGGAAAAATTAGGATGAAAAGCGGCAATTTCGCCACGATATGCAGGCATGCGTCTGATACGTTCGCGCAGCAGTTTGTACAATAGAGTCAACATTTCAATGTCGCCATCTCTGGTTATCAACGAAATAAGCACGGCGCACAGAATGGGAGGAAATGAGCGCCGTACTTGGAGAGGAGGTTGGGGTCAAAATCAAGAGGTGAGTTTGCGTCTTCACCGGACGTGATGTGCACGCTGCCGAGTGAGTCTGGGTACCACTGCAATACCAAAATGTAAGAACGAGTGACGATCAACAACGTTGTTTCCTTACAAGACAGTACATCGCAGACATAAATTTCTGACCAGCCGCAGGGCGAGAGAACAGGTGACTTGTGATGTTGTGAAGCCGAACAACGTGAACAAGAGATGCGACGATGTAGCCAAAACCTACCCGGCACATGGCACGATCATAGCCATGGATTTATCTGGGCTGCGCTCGAAGTATGTCTCCCACCTCGACTTGAACGCCGGCCCAGCAGAAGCTAACTCCGCTGTTGTCGGACGCATTCTCAATAGCGCTTCCATGCCACTGTGGTGGACATATTCAGAATTCGATTCCAGTGAAAGAAATGTACACGCACTTGTGTGAAATCTTTCCTGATCCGGTTTCCTCCCATTCTTTAAGCTGCGCTGATGTTCAAGTCAACATGACATACTGTTTTGCCTGTACGAGTTAGCCGGATCACTCACCATCAAATACTCCCGGATCACTCCAAACATCATCCATGGTATCAATCTCGTCTGATGCATGGAATGCCGGACGAGCAGCTACATGATCTGCAGAGGTACCATCACTTTGTGAAATGAGGAGAAAATCATTGCAGAGGATTTACCATGATAATTTTCTCCGACACCAGGGAGATCAACCAGAATAGGGATGTTGTTCTTTTGCAGGACAGACCGTGCACCAATTCCAGACCTTTCCAAAATAGCAGGCGAACCGAATGCTCCAGCTGCGACTATAACCAATTTTCTGGCCTTCACTGTGACTAGCTCGGTGTTTTTCCCCATCCCATCGTTGCCATAGTATTCGATACCGACTGCACGTCCGTTCCTGTTGTTGGCATGAGTCAATTCACACAATGTGAACACGTTCAGATCCTACGTACTCGATAACGACCCGTTTGACACGTTTTCCGACAACGATCTCCAGGTTTGGATTTCCTGATTGTGGATATAGATATCGGGAAGCTGCATCGCACCGCTTTCCAGTCACGACGTCGATGAACCTTTGATCAGTCAGCAAATATTTCCCTGATTTTTTCTGTTGGATGTTCACCTATAGCTTGGCTAGTAGAGAGAGTGAATAAGCGGATCCACAAATTAACTGCGTCAATGATACTGACACCGTAAGCATTTGGAGTCTTGAAATCATGTACATCGTCAACCAGCGGACGGGCAGGATCGTACTCCTTGGCCACCTTCAAGAACTGACTTCCGAAACCAAAGTCGGTCCTACTAGAGGATATCTGAATCGGTCCAGAATAGCCATGTGTCGGTCGGCCTGATATGGGCGTGAACGTTTCGAGCTACGAAACTGGTTATCAACCTGGATCAGATAAGACGGTGAGAACAATTACCTTCTTAATCAACGGAAGAACATCATCGAACCCCCAACCTTTGTTTCCGAGCGCCTCCCAATCGTTGTAGTCCGATTCTGCACCTCTCGTGTAAAACATGACTGCACCCAAAAAACTATTAAATATATGAATGGATGATCATCATCCACGACCCACAGTTAACCGTGGAGCCGCCACCCACAGCTTTACCGCATAGGATAACAGGTGCACGGCCGTTGAGATGCTTGCTTTGCTTTCCTACCTGGGAGTAGACGGTTGTACTGCCTGGTGCGAGGTGCTCAGGGAACCTGCATGGCTGGACGTGGTTCGGAACGTCACGAGAGTGTTGACCACTTTCGACAACAAGGATCTTGAAGGAGGGATTGGCTGCCGCCAATCTGCCTGCCGTGACACAGGCAGCGGTTCCGCCTAGGGCGATGTGAGAGAAGTATGCGGGAATCAGTTATAAAACTCGCCTCCTGCGAAGATGATATCAAACTCTTGCGACATGATATGAAAACGAAGAGAAATTTTATGCCAATGGGTCGGTTGAAGGGCGGTGAGATGGCAGGCAATTCAAAAGGGAGCTCGTGGCAAAAAAAAAAACCAAACGAGGGATTATATTGTATCAAGTATCTTATGGAGAGAGCCGCCGACCCATGGTAGATACCGAACAGTCCGAAGTGCACCATCATATTATCACCGCGCTACCCGAGCCTCAGGCTTCCATGCGAAATTTTTACTCACCGAGTTCCCACGGCGCCTGCTCGTCCCGATGACCATTTTCCTGAAACACGCGATCGCTTCCGTAATACGGCCGTCTTGTTCCAGCACGTCGCAGATCGTGTGGTAGATCATGGATTTGGGAAGCTTGAACTGAATGAGAAGGGGGCGTCGACATCAGAAAGCTTGGACACAACGGCAAGTAAAAGCATACACACCTTGGTCGCAGCGCGCAACGCCAACTCACGAATGCTGCGTAATGCGATTCCGAGCAAGGTACGACAGATTTTTTTTCAGTTGACTGCTCACCGTCCATTCGCATGGGCCCAGCCGATCCAAGTCAAGCACGGGACGTACGGCTGGGGAGCCTTTGCGACTCAGGATACGATGTCGGACGCGTTTCTGGGCAGTGAGTCACCGCGTTTCATTCCACCCGCGCATCCTGAGCTTGAGCCCGTCCGATACCGGCCACATACTAGAGCAGGAGGTCGCAGATCCGATAACGTCCGTTGACCTCTCTTCGTTTCCTCCTTTGCTAAAACCGTTCAACTTTTCTATTCCGCATCGACAGCGACGTCGCCTTGTTCGTGAACCTGAATTACCTCTTCGATATCACGCCGGACATTGACGCCCGGCTACCGATATTCGACGCGGCGCGATTCGGGAACTCGATCCGGTTCTTGAACCACAAGAAAGAACACAACAACGTGTCGGCGACGTGTTTTTTCTTCTCTTTCTTCTGACTGATTGAATGGACTAATCTGAATCAATGTATAGAGATAATGGTTGCAGGAGAACACCAGCTTTGATTTTTCACGAGTGAGTGTTTTCGAATGGGTTGTTATCGTCACTTGCTCACAGTCAGCGCAGCCAAGCACGTCAAAAAAGGAGAAGAGCTGTTTTTAAACTACGGAGATGGATATTGGAAGGGGGGGAGGAGAATTGTGACCTAGCGTCGTTGTTGTTGTGGACGAAATTACAGTCATCATTGTGGGTTCGAATGTCGATATCAGTATGGTTTCCCGATTAACGGACGAGACTAGGATGTATGAGTTGGTCGAGGTTGGAAACTGAAAACGGTTGGGGTCGGAACGTTGGCTTCGAGATCCGGGAATGGAATCTTGGGAAGAGGAAGAGATTGCTACATATTCGACCCACTGCTGTGGGTTATATATACTGGTATACATGACGTATGAAGCTTTGAAGGACGATGTTACTGTAGCCTTCTCGGAATATTTTAGGAAGCGCCATGGGCACAAATACATTTGAACTTCCATCCACCTACAACACCACACCCAGATCTTCCGCAATGATGGTCGCAGCCTTCTCCCCAACCAACAATGCCGTAGAGTACGTATTCTAACGAAGAAAAATCATTCAGTTTGCAGATCGATCAGCATGCTGTGTACACATACGTTTCCAACGTTGCTCGGACAGATCGACATGTCTGGGAAGAATGTGGTTCGAGGTCGGAAATGATGCCATAGCACATACCTGCGACTTTGAGGCCCTCCACGCCATACACGTTCAGGCGGGCATCAACCACCCCACCTTTTTCACGGGGTTTCATGGCACATGTGCCGAGCTAGATCATCGCGCCCTCAATGAAATTATAAAAAAAGAAAGATCGTATCGGGGTGCTGACCGAGTGCCAAATAGTGATGACTACAACCGTCAGTAGACAAAGACTCAGAACTGGAAAGCAGAACATTCGGGCATAGACGACATACCCGCATCGCGGTGGAAATTGACGATAGCTTCATTGTCCGCGTCAGTATAAACGATATCCGGTGCATCTATAGGCACAGGGTCATTCTTCTCCTTGCAAGCAGCTGCACTATCGGGGGAAAACTTTGGATGAAAAGCGGCAATTTCTCCACGATATGCAGGCATGCGTCTGATAAGTTCGCGCATCATTTTGTACAATAGAGTCAACATCTCAATGTCGCCATCTCTGGTTATCAACGAAATAAGCACGGCACACAAAATGGGAGGAAATGGGCGCCGTACTGGGAGAGGAGGTTGGGGTCAAAATCGAGAGGTGAGTCTGCGTCTTCACCGGACGTGATGTGCACGCTGCCGAGTGAGTCTGGGTACAACTCGAATACCAAAATGTAAGAACGACTGATGATCAACAACGTTGTTTCCTTACAAGACAGTACATCGCAGACAGAAATTTTTGACCAGGCGCAGGGCGAGACAACATGTGACTAGAGAAGCCGAACAACGTGAACAAGAGATGCCACGATGCAACCAAAACCTACCCGGCAAATGGCACGATCATAGCCATGGATTTATCTGGGCTGCGCTCGAAGTATGTCTCCCACCTTGACTTTAAAGCCGGCCCAGCAGATGCCAACTCCGCTGTTGTCGGACGCATTCTCAATAGCGCTTCCATGCCACTGTGGTGGTCATATTCATGTTCAGAATTCGATTCCAGTGGAAGAAATATACACGCACTTGTGTGAAATCTTCCCTGATCCAGTTTCCTCCCATTCTTTAAGCTGCGCTGATGTTCAAGTCAACATGAAAAACTGCTTTGCTTGTACGAGTTAGCCGGATCGCTCACCATCAAATACTTTTGGATCACTCCAAACATCATCCAGGGTATCAATCTCGTCTGATGCATGGAATGCCGGACTAGCAGCTATATGATCTGCAGAGGTACCATCACTTTGTGAAAGAGAAGAAATCGTTGCAGAGGATTTACCCTGATAATGCTCTCCGACACCAGG
>JBBPOJ010001671.1:0-12121 GCA_038091395.1 Leccinum rimulosum | reverse complement strand
CAGGAATCCCAGCAGTTTCACTCACTCAGTACCCCCGTAACTTCTTGGATGATACATACTTAGTTGAGACACGATGACAGCAGAAGGTTCTTACTTTTTTTCTTCTGTCTGCGAGAGGAGCACTGAAATGACATTGGTGTCAGCCAAAGAACAGTCGTCTCCTTGCGCCAAGCATGATAAAGCTCAGGACATGAAGGACTCCATTAGGAAGACTGCTTCAGTCGATGAGATACTTTCTCGAGCAAAGTCGGCATTCGCCAAGTTTGAGCAAGGGGACGGGACGGACTACATTAGCGAGGCAGTCGTTTTTGATCGCCAAGCACTGGATCGTTGCACACCCGGTCACCGCATGCGATGGAGGTCGTTGACTTCACTTCGCTTTCATCTCTGGCATCGTTGCAGACCCGGTCACCGCATGCGATGGAGGTCGCTGACTCTGCTTGCCTTTCATCTCTGGCATCGTTACAAACATCTGGGAGCCATAGGGGACGTCGAGGAAGCAACTGTCTGTTCCAGAGAAGCACTAGAGCTTTGTCCAGAAGGGCACCCTAATCGTTCAACGTCGTTACAAAATGTCGCATGCCATCTCTCCGACCGTTACAACCGGCTTGGAGATATGACGGACCTCAATGAGGCCATCATCCTCTCCAGACAGGCCCTCGACCTTCGCCCCTTAGGCCACCCGGATCGTTCAGCATCTTTGGACAGTGTCGCACTCTATCTCTCCAATCGTTACACGCAGCTCGGAGATATGACGGACCTCAATGAGGCCATCATCCTCGCCAGACAAGCCCTCGACCTTCGCCCGTTAGGGCACCCGGATCGTTCATCGTCTTTGTACAACGTCGCACACCATCTCTGCAATCGTTACAGGCGGCTTGGAGACATGACGGACCTCAATGAGGCCATCATCCTCGCCAGACAAGCTCTCGACCTTCGCCCGTCAGGCCACCCGGATCGTTCATCGTCTTTGTACAATGTCGCACTCTATCTCTCCGATCGTTACGAGCGGCTTGAAGACATGACGGACCTCAATGAGGCCATCATCCTCGCCAGACAAGCACTCGACCTTCGCCCGTTAGGGCACCCGGATCGTTCATCGTTTTTGTACAACGTCGCATACCATCTCTGCAATCGTTACAGGCGGCTTGGAGACATGACGGGCCTCAATGAGGCCATCATCCTCGCCAGACAAGCTCTCGACCTTCTCCCGTCAGGCCACCCGGATCGTTCATCGTCTTTGTACAATGTCGCACTCTATCTCTCCGATCGTTACAAGCGGCTTGGAGATGTGACGGACCTCAATGACGCCATCATCCTCGGAAGACAAGCCCTCGACCTTCGCCCGTCAGGGCACCTGTATTGTTCATCGTCGAGGAATGTCGCATACTATCTCTCCAATCGTTACAAGCGGCTTGGAGATATGACGGACCTCAACGAAGCCATTTTCATAAGCAAACAAGCCCTCGAACTTTGCCCATCAGATCGTCCTGACCGATCAGGGTTATTGTATCAACTTGCAAGATGTCTATGTGTTCGGTTCACCCAGTCCAGGGAGTTGAAGGACAGAGAAGATCTATTGAGTCTCTACACCGAGTTGTCAAATATCCCACACACTGTCTCAGCAATCGATCTCTGTGCAGCGAAGGGATGGATCTGGGTAGTTGAGGATTTTCGCCATCCCACAATGCTTCTCGCATACGAAACATCTCTTCGAATACTTGTCCAGCATCTCGCCATTTTGCCATCCATACCCAATCATCTCCAGATCTTCAAGGATCACGCTTCATCCCTAGCAATCGATGCATTTTCCGCTTGTCTCCGCAATCAGCGCGCAACGAAAGCTGTCGAGCTGCTGGAGCAAGGGCGGGGTGTATTTTGGAACCAGATTGCTCGTCTCCGTTCCCCTCTTAAAGATGTCATCGCGTCGAGCCATGAAGGAAAGGCCCTTGCAGACGAGTTTGCTCGACTGTCATCAGAAATGCGCAACACGATTCATTCTTCACAATGTCCAGATCAGCACAACAAGCTGTGCAGTCTTAATGTTTATCTGGAATCCGCAATCACCAAAATTCGCATTTTACCTGGTCTGGCTCGATTCCTTCTCCCCTCTTCCTTCTCCGAACTCCAGCACGCTGCCAGTGGAGGACCTGTGGTCATCGTGAATGCTAGCTACTATACCTGCGATGCACTCGTTGTCTTCTTTGACAGAGACCCGGTCCATATCCCATTGCAAATCACGAGATCTCGTGTTCAGGACCTGTCATCGGATCTCGAGTCCTTGACTTTGGATGCAAAAACAATGGACATGGGCAGACAACTCGCTTGTTTCCTGAGAATCCTTTGGGATGAGGTCGTTTCGCCGATTGCCAATTTTCTCCAGACGACAGTTCCGCCTTGCTCTCGCATCTGGTGGTGTCCCACTGCCGAGTTCTGCCTTCTGCCATTGCACGCGGCTAATCCTTATCGGAAAGGTCAACGGAGTTTCTCCGATTTGTACATCTCATCTTACACACCCACTCTGGCTGCCCTCATCCGTGCGAGACGGCATGATCCATCGGCGACGAGTTCGATACAGGAGAAACGTTTCCTTGCTGTGGGTCAGGCCATCGCCAAAGGCGAAAGCGAACTTTTTTCCGTCGGTAGCGAACTGTCCATCGTCGCCGACCGTATCCAGGGTCTTGCGACGTTAATCCGTCTTGATGGTTCAGAATCAAATATGTCCCAAGTTTCGAAGGAGCTGAGGAGCAGCGAGTGGGTTCACTTTGCCTGTCATGGCATCCCCAACAGGAAGCAACCGTTTGACTCTGCATTTGGACTTTACGACGGCCGGTTTACCGTGGAACGAATCATGGGATTGGAGTTGGAGAACCCGGAATTTGCCTACCTCTCTGCTTGTCATACGACGGTTGGAGACGAGGAGAGTCCAGACGAGGTGATCCACCTGGCGTCGGCGATGCAGTTTGCAGGATTCCGGTCTGTGATTGGGACGATGTGGGCGGTGGACGACGAAGAGACGAACAAAATCGTGTCCAAGTTTTATGAGAATATGTTGGATGGATCTGGTCGGCTGGATCACACTCGAGCGGCGTTGGCGCTCCATAAGACGATGAATTCATTGGCTGGTACTAGTGTCCCGCTCGATCAGAGGATTCTGTATGTACATATTGGTGCCTAGTGGGATGATGTCTAGCATATATAGTTGTCTAGTTGCCTCAGATTTGCTACGTCTCTGACTGAGCGGTTTCATCGACGCACTGCCAGTGGTACGCCTGCTTCGGATCATATGGCAGACCATGACGGATGCGAGACTATGATGAAGAACGAGGACAATCGCAGTCACCAGACGACACGATCCTACTCGAGCAGCGGCGTTTCGGGGCGACGAAGGTGAGGGTAAGGGCCTCCGAAGGCGAGCAGAGACAACACTCTTCCGTGCGACGTCCCGCAACTGACACCTTCAATCAACGTCGCAGCCACCACTCTCCCACCACCACGTATCATCGTGATAGTCTGACCGTTCGTCAGTGGGACGCGGAGTGAGTGAGGGGTCAAAGGCGAGGCAGTGAATCGTGAAAGGCGTTGTTCGGTGTTGAAAGGTGCTCGACGACGGTAGTGGTAGTGTGAGTGACGACAGTGATTTGCCTCTCCGACACGAAGGTCGAAAGTAGGACCCAACCCCGAGTTTTGCTCAAACCTAATCGAGGTCCGAATACTTCTCTGCATCTACCAATGCAACACACGCAAGATGTTGCACATCTACCATACAAAGACACCCTGCCACACAGTGGACGCGGCGCGCGCGGCTGGGCACTTGGGTCAAGAGGGCAACATACTTGGTGCTGACCAGCCCCGGGTAGCGGGTCAGGAAGTGTTGCGACGGATGACATGAATGTAAACCACCCAATGAAGACTTAGCTCGCCCATCCGTCCTCAAGCGCCTCGTTGTCAAGGCGCGTGCACATGCTCAAGAGCGCATTTGTTGCGGGTGATTGTAGGGGGTGAAGACGAATTGGTGATGTGGGAGAAGGTCTGCTGCGTGCGGGTAGTCGAGGGGCGTGAGCTCGGGAGTGCATTGGGCGGGAGATTGTGAGGGCAGGCGACGGACGGGCAATGCAAGGTGCGCTCGGTCCTGCGAGAGCGCACGAGCTCAACGTCGTCGGGATCGGCCTAGGCAGCTCCGACCCAACCGGTAAATTTCTCCGACGAGTCGGAGCTACTTGCCTCTCGCCTTTCATCCGAAGACGCTACAAAACGCAATGCAGCCACAACCGGCCGTCCGAGCTTACTGTATACGTTTGGACCATAGGGTACGTTACTTAAACGCTCGGACGAATAGAGACCAAGGCCATGGGTGAAGATGCAGTGATGCCTGCGATTTGGATTTGGCCGCTTTGTTATGTATGTATGGATGACATGGACGTCAAGGGAAAGCGTACTGGGTTATTCGTGATCCCTAATAATCAGGGGGATTACTATGTTTTTGCCGGGCATAGTACTTGGGTATGTACTTGATATTTTACTCGCGGCTACTTACGTGCAGATCAATCATTGGTCCGATTCATCCGAGTTCATTTAGGTCCCGCTGACCGTCAGCCGATACAGCTGGCTTGGTAAGTAGGTATGCATTTCACATACTGTCGTCTCGAAACAGGGCCAACGTTATATGGGGAAGTTTGGACGTCCGACATGGCCTCCGGGTCGACCATGATCCCCCATGAAGATCAGGAGTCCAGGACAGCGAGAAGGTAGGTTCACTCCCCTTCTTAGGGCACCAATTGAACTGTATGGTGACCTCAGTTGTTTACTAGACACAGTGCATCCGCCAGGATTTAGAATGTGCGGAACGCAAAGCAGTCTCAAGGATGCACTGGAATAGACGGTCCGTCGTGCTCTCTCTCGCCGTCATAGACCTCCCAACTGAAGCTTTGACCGTGCCCGGGCAGCCCATCAGCAAATCCCATTTTTAGCCGAGCTGTGGCAACATTAACCCGGTGCTGCGGTCCATGACGACATTTCTGTGCATGCGCACAATGTCAAGGTGTCAACCATGATGGCGGCTGCCAACTTCTCGGCTCACGGGCGTGCGGCGTGGTATGTAGAATCTTCCATAGAACATTCAAAACTGCGCCCTACAGCCTACTTACTACTGTAGCAAACCCTGGCCAAAGGAGTTCGACACACATTTCGGCATCGGAAACGTGGATTTGTTGAATAATTTGTGACTGATAAATAATCTTTCTCTCAGTAAGTGCATATGTGCACTTTTTTGAGTATGAGCGGCGACTGATCCCAATAAATGAGACGATGTTTTTGCGGATGAAAAGGTCAATGTGAATATGACCTTTGGGAACATCGGGCAAATGACATGTGTCACTCGTAAGAAACAGCGCCTCGCCTCGACGGAAAAAGGATTGATTGGTCGTACCGGCCAACCTGGTACAGTTGAAGCGGCGCAACGTTACACCTCGTCTTTGCAAACTATTTAATTCGAGATCTTTTTTGTTCGTAGTAAAGCGTTCCCATTCCTGCTCATCGTTGCCTCACATGTCTCACGATCTCTCTCAGCACCCTCTGTTCACCACTCCAACCGAGTTCATGTCCGTGGACAAGTGCGTCTCGCTTTCTTACGAGCGCACAAAATTGGTGATACAAACGTACCGTACGTCCTCCGAGTGGTTACCTTTATTGTCCATATTCACTTTGCCCTACAGAATTGTCTGCCTCTGACGTCCAAGATTGTTCCCCTAAGTATTGGTCCATGATGACCGACCCCGTCATGGCATTGGATGGTGCCATGTTTACGATACTGCTCGTTCACTTTGGATTGGCCATCGGAACCCTCTCTCGCCATCTTCGTCAAAGACCCGATTTCGAACCACTGATGAATCGTCTCCTGACATTCGACACCGTCGGTCTCTTCCTCATGACCGAGAGAGGGCATGGGTTGGACACCTTTAACATAGAGACTACTGCTACTAAAACGCCAGAAGGCATCATTATCAATACGCCTAGAGAAGAGGCATGGAAGTCAGTTCATGTTATTCTCCAGTTCTCCAGTATCTGACCGAAAAAACGACTAGGTATATGCCCGCCACTACGCCTTCCTTTGGAATGTCCAAAGAAGCCGTGGTGATGGCTCGGTTGATTGTAGACGGAGAGGACAGAGGACCTCGGTTTTTCATCGTACCCATTTGCAACGAACACGAGATGTGCAAGGGCGTCCAGTCCATCCGGTTGGGTCCTCGTGCTGGCACGGCACCACTGGACTTTTCGCTCACCGGATTCGACCACGTACTTGTCCCCGATACTGCACTGGTAACCTCAAACTTGGATGACATTTCCTTGCCCGAATCTCCATTGAAGGCCTGGTGGAACGAGATCTGGCGCGTACCATGTGGAACAATGTCTGTTGTCGCGTCCTGCATATCTATGCTCAGGATTACGACGTTCATCGGTGCAAAGTACTCGATGCACCGTTGCGTTATGGGTACGGAGAACAAACCTATCCCCATCATATCTTTCCGCACTCAGCAGTGGCCCATTTTGCGTGCGGTCGCTCTGAGTCTGGTGATGCAGAACTGGTACTCCACGATAGCCGGCCAGGTCACGAACGAGTCCGTCGATCCCAGTGTCCGCCATGGTCTGGCCGTCATAGTGAAGGCGACCGTTTGCCGGCACGCACAACGCTGCGTGACTGAGGTTGCTGAGCGATGTGGTGCACAAGGCACCTTTGAAAACAACCTCATGGCCCGGTTTGAGGTCAGTGAAACCTACATTCATTCGAGTCGACCATGCAGAAAGCTCACGCGACCGTGTTCTCCAGAACGACATGAAGGGGATTGTCATCTCCGAGGGAGACATCCTCACGCTATGCATCCGGTTGTTCTCCGAAATATTGCTGGAGAGGTACAGCATCCCACTCCCAGACACGTCCGAATCCATCGTTGCCCGACATGCCGCGTCGGTGCTGGAGGAGAACATCGCGCTGCTACAGCAGCTTCCTGGCGGTCATCGCAGCGAAGATTTCAACATACTCCTCCCTCAGGCTGAATCCACCATCGAAGCCATCGGTCATGCTCTGGCCTACGCTGCCGCCGTCAAGCGGGGTCTACCCAAACCGATCGTCGATCTGTACGAATGCGCCGTGATCGGTTCTGACTCGGCGTGGTACTCTGAGGTGGGCGGTCTGTCGCGCCACGAACAGCGGGTGCGCCTGCATGAGGCAATCACGCAGGCTATGCCGCACCTTCAAGAATACCTGAACGATCTCAAAATAGAATCCTACGTCTCAGCGCCCATCGTTTCAGTCGCGGCCTTGAAGCAGTACCATAGCAGTCTGCCTGTATTCAAGGCGAGTTCAGATCCAGTTCCTCCTCCGAGGATTCAGAACAAGTTGTAAGATGCTTCCTGTCGCTGCTGATCATATGCACTGAAGGGAAGGGAAATGCGTGATATGTACCTGCAATCTAGGACAGTTGTTGTACGTTACAGTCAATCCGAAGTTATGTCCTTTAGCCATTCGTTGATCAGAATCTCGAGAGAATTACGTACGCGACACCGATGAAGCAAGCACTTTGCGTAAGACGCCAACTGCGAATGCTACGTCGTCGACGCAGGATGAATCATCGACAGCGTCTTGGCGTCCCCTACTTTGGCGAGGTTGCTCTTGACTCCAAACCTCAGCATGCCCCCGAGCGTATTTATACGCTGTGCTTCGACGTGGTGCGCATGGTCTGGCAGTCCCGTGTACTATCCGTGCGACCTTGGGATACCATCGGGCCATACTGAAAATGTGCCATAAATCAAGGTCCGAATGCTGGCGACGGCGAGTTCGCCAAGTCAATGCTCTTCGCACTCGTTTTCCAATAATGTTGTCCTGTAACATGCATATCATTTCATTTTGAAACTTCTCTGCCTATAGTATGCTTCCTTCGCACTGCAAGCTAGTCAGGTATTCAAGACACTCCATTGAGCGCCTGCTCAAAGTCTGCAATGATATCGTTGATGTGTTCGATTCCGACCGAAACCTGACATACCACGATCAATCGATATGTGAGCGACTGCAACTGGCACAGAATACGTCAAAAAATAGATACTCACCCGAACCAGATCCGGCGTCACACCCGTCGTCAACCTCTCTTCCACGCTCAACTGCTCGTGCGTCGTCGTCCACGGATGGATTACGAGCGTCTTGGCGTCGCCTACGTTGGCGAGGTTGCTCGCCATCTTGAGCCCGTCCACCGTCTGGGCGGCCACCCCGGGGTTTTCACCTTTGACGCCAAATGACAGCACACCGCCGTACGTGTTCGGGCGAAGTATCCCTTTGGCCCGCTCGTGGTACGCGTGGGTCGGAAGGCCGAGGTACGAGACCCATGCGACTTTGGGGTGCTTTTCGGGCCAGCTAAAGTCGTCCGAGGTGGTTTATGAGCAAGCTGGAACGAAAGGTCGGGAAAACGAAATGACGCACTTCGCCAACGCGAGCGCGTTGTCGCTATGTCTCTGACAGCGCAGACTGAGCGTCTCGAGACCTTGGGTGAGAAGGAACGCTCCAAAGGGGTTCAACGCCGGCCCCAAATCGCGCAAGAGTTCTACACGGAGTTTTACCGCAAATGCGATAGATCCAAACGTTTCGCTGAAGATCAGCCCGTGGTATCCCTCCGAGGGGGTCGTGAACGATGGGAATTTGCCACGAGTCCAGTCAAACTTGCCTGCAGTAGAGATTAGTCAGGTCGATTTTGAGACAAAGAGAGTGGTACATGCCAGAGTCTATGACGACACCAGCAATTGTGGTCCCGTGACCACCAATCCATTTTGTCGCACTGTGTACTGTGCAGGCGTCACTAGGGCACGAATATGCATACGGCGAGTTGACTGACTGACGATATCCGCACCGAGGGAGATCGGTCGGATGAGGTATCCTCCCATTCCAAAAGTGTTGTCAACGACCAACGGTATGCCGTGGTCATGTGCAATCTGATAGCGCCGCAGAGCGCCATGTCAATGGAGGATCCTCCGAGTCACATACGGACTGCTTACCTTGGCGAGCTCTGGGATCGAGGCCACGTTGTATTTGGGGTTGCCGATACTCTCGACATAGATAGCTTTCGTCTTGTCATCGATGGCCGCCTTAAAGTCCTTGGGGTCATCTCCGTTGACGAACTTGACGCCGATGCCGAACTTTTTGAACGTGACTGTAACAGTATGCGTGACAACATCCCGAGATGGACGGACGGAACTTCCAAACCTTTGAATTGGTTGTATGTCTACATAGTGGGAACGGATCAGAGTCGGACGGATCAAAGCAGACAAAGTCAAGTCCGTACCCCGCCGTAGAGATAAGAACTATCGACAAATAAATGCGCTGAGAAAGCGGAGAGTCAAGACATACAAGGCAAACTTACGTCGACACGATGTTGTCTCCCGAGCTCGCAAGCATTGAAATAGCGAGGAACTGGGCCGATTGGCCGGACGCCGTGGCCACTGCAGCCGCCCCGCCCTCGAGCGCTGCCATACGGGTCTCGAAGACATCCTGGCACGGACATCTATTTCTGGAAGACTAAGAATAGGGTGGGAGTGATGGACGCACGACAGTGGGATTTCCGATGCGAGAGTAAATGTGTCCAAACTTTCTGCAGAAAATAAGTCGCCAATCGCTTCAAAGGAGGTTCGAGAAGCTGATGTACCTCAAACCAAATAGATCGGCGCCGTGCTGGACACGGTCTGAGTCCTCGATCTTGTAGAAGTGACCAAGGATGCTCACCGCTGAATCGTTGAAGACGAAACTGGTGGTGGCGTAGATGGGAACCGCACGAGCATTGGTGGTGGGATCAGGCACTTGGCCAGCGTGGAGCTGCAAAGTCTCGAATTCGAGGGGTCTAGCATTCGTGGTCGCCCACGTATGTTTGATCAACCGTGTGTCTACAGCCTGGGCCAGGGTCAAGGACAGCTCACCTGTTTGGAGTCTCGGCCATCGCGTTTCACCTGTGGTCGAAGGGTTAAGAGGTGAAGGAGGGGTTTGGACTAGATTTAACCATATATAAGCGTGTAGTCGAATGGCGTGCTAGCATTACAGAAATATTGTGCGCATCGCGCCATCGGGGGGTTGATAGGTCGAACAAAAAAAAGTTTTTTGCCTTCTCCCACAAAGCACCAGAATGACTTCGATTGAAATGGGACTCCGCTGGTGATCGATATCACTTGCGAAATAATGAACATTACCCCATCCCCAGGGATGTCGATGATCGATGATCGATGATCAATGACTGCTCTCTTTGCAGACATCTTGAACGAGTATCGCTGTATCCTTCGACCACAATCTACGCCTACAGTAGGGTAGTACGTCCGAGTCGTCCGAATGCTCCTATCAATTAGCGGCGTATGAAAGGTTCTGGGGAAGTCGATGGGTGGGAGAAGGGCGAAGCAGATCGGGGGAAAGAACCAACCAATTATAGAATTATGTGACAGTCCTTGACAGACAGCCCATTTGCGCCCACAGTACTTGTCCTGAAGTTGGCAAGGCACCTTACAAAAAGGCGACATATAGTTGCACGTTTGAAATGAGGAAGGCGCAGCCTTCCGTGGCTGCCGCACTTTCCCAACGTGACGCGGTGGTTTTAATGACACTCGCGCCACCACGCCAAGTAGGGTTCAACTTGGGCTTGTGAGTTTGCGGCCATTGCCAGATCCCACCTCTGAGTATCTCGAACGTCGAACACGATTGAGTAGAGTGTGATGGAACCCGTGAGCCAGATCACACCATCGTAAATGGAACTCACCATGTCGGAAGACAGGCTGCGACAAGTTACAACAGTGTATTGTACACACTGTGGGAAGTAAAGGCATGACTAATCAGTGAACGCGTCACTACTGGCTCTCAGATCAGTAGCCATTGTCACTGATTTGAGTGTCACGTGAATTCCGTGACAGGGTGACTGTCACTGTTATTGAATGCACGCCAATGTTATTCATCACCCGCGGAAAGTTGCAATGATATTCATTGTCAAGCACTTAAATTCAGTGTGTACAATCGGATTTGGACAAAGACGAGAACGAGCTTGCTGTCCTCAATGGCCCGCCATATGTGCGAGCGACGCGCCCTGTGACTTGTTGAATCGCGTCGCGTCGCGCACTCAGGCTCGGCAGAGCCTGGTGTTTAAATCTCCGCTCAGGCAAGCGACAAGGTTGATTGCACGATCTCAACGACTACTGCACTATTCTCACTCGTTCAACTTCGTAAACGCAGGTATAGTATTAGTATCAAAAACAACATATGTAAGATAACAAAAGTGTATTTTGTGGAGTGCCGATCAGAGGTAGGACTGGAGGTCAGAACTCTGAGTCGGAAAAAAAAATGCTAAGTCTAACGAAACTCTACATATATAATTAATTACACCCAATGATCTGTGTGGACTTGTGGTGTAGTGGTCTAACACCCTGTCAGACTCTGGCCTTGTCAGCTGTGGTGATGTTTCTGTGTTCGACTCCCGGCTTGTGCTACTATTTTTTATAGTAAATTTCGTTCAAATTGTGCCATGTTTTTCATAGTCACGGACGTCGGAAATCATTGCCAATGACACGGATTTTTAGTAGCGGATTTCGGCAATCAGTGACAGGATTTGTCGCTGATATTCAGCTCGTGGTCACTTTTTTGCATACACCAAGACACTACCTTTACGCAACTCAGACACCTTTCGACAGCGACTTTACTTCCCACAGTGTTCAGTATGTGAGAATATAAGTAGGTTGCACCTGCATTACAAGACGTCCCTAATATTCAGCTGCAAGGCAAAGTGCCTCTAAGTAGAGGCGAAGGTTTGCACGACAAACTGAGAATGCTGAAAGATTGGTCAGTGGCAGTCTCTACACGCCATCCTCGATGGAGCAACTCGGAGTCAACGGCTTGTGAGTGAGATAGCCCGGGCACATCTGGAAAAAAATATTTGCTGGTAGTAACCCGGTTATTATGTAGACTACAGAGCACTTCATAGACTCTCATGAGACATAAGCCCTCTATGTAGCACTACATAGTAAGTTCAAGGACCGCAGGTACCATATAGATGGTGTCATGACACACCAGTACTATGGGGCATACAAAGTCTAATGTAAATGTTAGGGAACT
>JBBPOJ010001670.1:0-12137 GCA_038091395.1 Leccinum rimulosum | reverse complement strand
TAATGAGTTTCCGAGGCGGCTCAACCGACCTAGCCTGTCTGGATGGCCATCTGGCGTCAGACAGACAGCCTCCTTTTGCTTCGAGATGGACCTGTTTAGATACGCGAGGTCCCCTAGACGCTCAAACCGAGTCCGTAACGCGTTCTCGAGGCTGCTCAAGAAAGCTGGCTTGTGTGGATTACCATCGGGCGTCAGACAGACAGCCTCCTCTTGCTTCGAGATGGACCTGTTTAGATCCGCGAGGTCCCCGAGACGCTCAAAGCGACTCAGTAACGAGCCCCCGAGGTTGCTCAGCTGGTCTGGCTTGTATAGACTGCCATCGGGTGTCAGACAGAGGGCCTCCTCTCTCATCGAGATGGCGATGTTTAAATCCGCAAGGTCTCCGAGACGCTCAAAGCGATGATATAATGAGTTCCCGAGGTTGTTCAACATATATGGTTTGTATTGATGGCCGTCGGGTGTTGAACTGATGGCCTCCTCTCTCGTCGAGATGGACTTGTTTAGATCCACGAGGTCCCCGAGACGCTGAGACCGACGCATTAACGAGTTCCCAAGGTTGCTCAACCAAGACGGCCTGAACGGATGACCCTCGGGTGCCAGGGAGAGAACCTCCTCAAACAGCGAGATGGACTTGTGGAGATCCACGAGGTCCCCGAGATGCTCAAACCGAAGATAAAAGGAGTTCCCGAGGATGGTCAACTGAGATAGTTTGTCTGGATGGCTAGGAGACGTAAAATTCAAGGCATTCTGGAACATCGAAATTGCCTCGTCGATATCAGCAAGCACGCCATTGCGTTCGAACCGATCATATAACAGCTTCCCACGATCAACGAGTAGTTGGCGAGGATTCCAGTGTGACAAGTTCCGTGGCAGGTCCCGCGTCTCCTGTATCGCATCTTCATCATTCGCTTGCTCTACTGCTGGGGATCCACCGTCTCCTGCCTCCACCGATGGTGAAGCCTCGGCCATCTGCAATCCGAAAAGCCCTGCCCGGTATGCATAACTTTCTGCCGCAGAGACCTCTAGCACTCCGGCCAGTAACTGCATCGCTTCCTCCCTGTCGAACTCGAACCTTCGCCGCTGGAAGCGCGCAAGTAGTGCAAGACCAAGTTCCAGTACTGTTATGCAATGATCTGGATGATTTTTGCTCCGAAGTAGTAGAGCATCCCGATATAATTTTATTGGCGCATCTAAGGCAAGGTATCGATTGTTGGCTTGGCAGTGGATGAACTTTGCATTGGCCAAATTGAACAGAACGGTTGAGCGATTAGGGTGATCCATTGGGCAAATCTCCTGGATGCGTTCGAAAGTCTGGATGGCTGCGTCTAGATCCATTTGGTCCTGCCGATGGCGGTAACGCAGGACAGCACAATGTCCTTCGTCAGTAAGCTGTTCTAGCACGTTCATTTCGCGTGACTCCGATAGCTATTGGCATAAGTTCAGAACATGAATACAGCGCCATGAATAATCTACTTACGTCGCGTTTGGGACAGGCTTCATTCGTGTCACAAATGCGTCGCTCTGTGATGATGCTAAGGGACGAGCACAACGGTAAAATATCACCCTTCTGCGCTGTAAAGTCAACGACTACAAGGAGATGTCAAAGAGAGTATGCGGCAGACAAAGGAGTTGCTCACGCCGAAGCTGTTCATTTTGATGATGGAACACTTCTCCTGCGGTAATCTTGAATTGATGGAGCAATTCTCCGTTTCCTAGCCTCGGTCCAAGCTCGAACGATGCGTAGACACTAAACGAAATGGGAGATGACTGATCCGATGGTCTTGACAGCTATTCAATGAAGGTACCAGATTCAGGAAAGGATGACGCACATGAGGATCTCTTCAGCCCATTCTACGGCGTCCTCCCCGATCAACATCGGTTTGTTCGATGTTTGTATGATCCTTCCATCGACTTCTACAATAATATGGAAGCCCGCTGGCATCCGACGCAGGCCGGACGCAACATTCATAGTACGCATGACTGAACAGGTGTGTTTGAGATGTCTCCACTGGGATACTAGCGCGAAATTGCTACTCACGTGTTACAAAGACATGTTCGCATTTAGTGGTACGTGGTGAATGGGATCTCTTTTGTTCTTGAGGTGGTGATTGGAGGGGAAATGCCGGGCCAGAAAGCTGGTTTTCTTCATTCATGAGTGGGAAATGACGAGTGAAGTGAAGTTCTGAGAGCACGAAGAAATGTGGGCAAGTTCTCAGTGACGGGAGTTCCGCAGCAGTGGTTTCATAAGGATGGCCAGTTGCAGACTTGCTGTGCATATTCTGATAGTTCCACAACAAGAACTCACTGCAATACACAGCCGATCTATATTAATCGTCAAACTCGGACTCGGTCGCACAGGAACCCACCATTCAGGGGCAAAATGCAAAATTATGGCTTGGTCACTTTTGTGCCCCAAACCACGCCACAGGGCACTCAAGAATGACGCTACACATGGCTTCGTCCACGGACAACAGGTACAAGCACACCATGTCATCCAAGTATCTGCCCAGTTGGAGACACGGAGATCCGCGCTGACCATAAAGTTCACAAAGAAACATTCGTGCTTGGAGGATCCCTGAACTTCGGGGTCATGATGCCCTCTGGTTCATTCTGTCGGTGTATTAGTGAGCACTGCCCGCGAGATCGAGATCATCGTACGTCATAGTACCACTTCATATTCGTTATTTCTCCCAACCCTTAGCAATAGTCGCGAGCATCTTCTTTGGGATCGAGGAGAAGCAATACATCTTCGTCGGGTTCCTTCAAAGACCCTGTCATCCCCGTTGAATAAATTCATGTTGTCCTCGCAGGTCCTAAACCGACTTTGTCGTCCTATCCTTGTAGTTATCTATACATAAAGGCAAACGAAAGGTCGAGGAAATGCATAAACTACGCCGTTTCAACTCACTTTTTCTTGCCAATCCATCGCGTAGCCTTCTTGTCGACCGTTCTGCGTGCTTGAACTCGGCCCTCTGCATCATCGAGTCTAAGTAAATGTGAGGAACAGTGGCACTCGGTACGGCAGTTGTTACTGACCACGGGCGACTCGATGGCGTCGTACTCGAGCTCACTCCCGTTCGACCTGGACGGTGCTGCTGAGCTGGGTGGCAGTGTAGAGGTACCCGGTAAGTTATGACATGAGGCATTTCTTTTTGCAGTAATTTATTTCCACAGCGAATCTCTCTCTGACCTGTGCACACTGCCAGTTGTTCCATCAGCCCCAGCGAGAGGTACACGCCCTTAGTAACTTCGGAACATGTTCGATCCGTAGTTAAATTACTACTACAGCATGCGGATTTGGCTAAATATCAGGCTGGCTCAGCGTAACTTGGACTCTCATTGAAGGATACCATCCCTCTCCGTTCGCTGCTTGCAGTGATGGAATACCCGGATCCATCGTTCGCTGCGCCTCCTCAGGCTCGTTGTCGCAAGTCCACGCCATGTCGTGTATACAGTCAAGGAGGGCATTGTCGGTTCGGGGACAAGTGCAAGTTCAGCCATCATGTGGACGTGCAGGTAATAAGATGATCCCCCTGTTCCGGCGCGGGGTCTGTATGAACGCTGACCTGCGTTCCCCTACCCCCTGCAGCCTGTGAATAACAAGGAGAAACACTCAGACCACTCAGTAAGCTCTGTTCTCTATTCGTTGGATATCCTGACCATGCTGAACACTGCCGTGCCAGCACCACTCACAACGTCTTGACTCAGCTGCTACAGATCCCGCATCATGTCATCTTTACATTTCTGATGCTCGTCCCAAACCCAAGCGTGGGGAAGTCTCCTGCCGTGCTTGGAAAGCTGGAAATTGTGCCAAAGGGACCAAATGTTGGTTCCGCCACGACGTCGATGTACGTATCTTG
This sequence comes from Leccinum rimulosum, assembly GCA_038091395.1. Classification (NCBI taxonomy): domain Eukaryota; kingdom Fungi; phylum Basidiomycota; class Agaricomycetes; order Boletales; family Boletaceae; genus Leccinum; species Leccinum rimulosum. The sequence continues at coordinate 8,277 of JBBPOJ010001670.1, read as the reverse complement.
ATCATCTTCTCGGACTTGATGTGACCTGACGTCGAACGACAGGTACAGAAACCGGGACTCGAACCCACGGAAGATCCAGGCCCCTCCACCTCTAGTTCAGCTCCAGTTCAGGATCGGTTACATGCTGAAACTGAACATGTTCGGGTCGAAGCCATCGCTCGAGAGAAGACAATGACCCAACTCGTGTCTGGCTCCCTTGTAGCGTTTAGCGCGGGGCTTGACGTCGCCTATCTAGTCACGGGGTTCGAGACGTGCACGGTGTTCGTCAGAAATATTCCACTCGACACGACTATCCGCACCTTGCTGAGAGACAAGGGATTGGAGCTCGACCGCGTCCACTTGGATGTCCAGACAAGGTCGAATAATAAGCGTCAGGCGAGCATCGTCACGGACATCACTTCTGGGCAGGCACTTGCTTCGAGTCTCAATGGTGTCGAGTTTCACGACGAAGCATTGGTGGTCGATATGACTGCTACCAATGCCCTTGAAGGCATGAACGCTAACTCGGGACAGGGTTCCGAGATCCTGACGATATCATGGCGCGCCCCTTCTGTGCGCTATGTCGCCGAGTACATCGACATTGATGCGGCCAGAGCCAAGGTCGAAGAACTCAACCGATCCATCCACGGCGGTCGTCGCCTTCAAGTCGAAATGGCTCCTGGCCGCTTTGTACCCAACTCGCGACTGAATGCCATCGAGATCCTCAATCTCCCTCCTTCCGTCACCGACGAGGAGGTCATCGGATTCACGGGCGCACTGTCTGTCGAACGTCTGCACGCCGGTGGTGCCTTTGGTGTGACATACACCACCGAGCAATTCACTCAACTCGTTCGGAACGACATCGAGCTGGCCGTTCCAGGAGGACTGAAGAGATTCGATGATCCCCCCACTGGCACGTGCACCATCGACGGCGTCGTCTCGGCGTGCGCCCATTTTGCATCGTGGGACGAGGCCAGCGTCGCCTACACACGCCTCTCGGACAAGCTGTACTACAATCAGCCTGTCTTTCTTCGGCTCCTCGATCCCATGTACTTTACGTTCGCTATCCCGGTGGATCAGTACAAGGCGCAAAAGGCTCAATGGGATTCGCTCTCGAGTTCAATCAGAGACAGGAAAGCATGTACGCTCAACGTACGTGATGCGAGCAATGGCATGCTCGTTCAGCTGTCCGGTTCGGTCAAGGAGGCAACAGGCGCGCTAAAGGTGAGGGTTGAGAATCTAGCTCGGGGAGAGAAGGTGGATGGATGGCACCGGTCACTGGGTTTTCCCGGTAATCAGTTCGTGGTCAGGGTCAATTCAGAAACTGGCGCATACGTGCGCGCCGTCAGGAAAAGCAAGTCGTTGAAGGTATACGGGTCACCGAGGGCGGTTGATCAAGCTCGCGAGATGATCAGGGAAGAACTCGAGAGGCTCGCTTCATTGGATTACGCCGTTGTGCTTCCGAGGCATTCTGTGGGGTTTTTCGTGCGAGAGGGGCTGCAACGGCTGAAGGAGACGCTTGGCGAGAACAATGTCAAGTTTATGATGTCGTCGAGAAAGATAACCGTTTCGGGTCGGGAGGAGGCGAGGCATGCGCTGGTTCGCATCATCGCGCTCTCTCATAAAGGAAACATGGGTGGCCTTCCGAGCGCGTCGCAGGGTGACCAGACTTGCCCAGTATGCCACGATATTGTTTCCTCTCCGCACCGTCTTGGCTGTGGGCACCTATACTGCATCGCTTGCCTGCGCCGTCTCGTTTCATCTGCTGTCGACTCTTCGGACCTGTTGCCCCTGACTTGCCTCGGTGACGAGGCGCGGTGTCGCGTTCCGATCCCGATTCCAGTGATCCAGCAGTTTCTTGCCCCGGCATCGTTCAATCGGCTGTTGGAAACAGCATTCGACGCATACATCACGAAACACTCCGAGGTATTCAAGCACTGCAAGACTCCGGATTGCACACAAATTTATCGCGCTGCTTCGGCCGTCGACCAAGCCGGTGGGACTCCTCAGTTGCTGCATTGTCCGTCCTGTTTCTCTGCCGTGTGCAACGGATGCCACGAGGACGCGCACGAGGGGATGTCTTGTGCTGAAAGTAGAGCTCGGGACCTTGCTGAGCAGGAGCAGCTGAACGATATATGGATCACTGAACAGGGCGGGCGGGTGAAGAAGTGCCCGCAGTGTAGCGTGCTAATCGAGAAGTTGGAAGGGTGCAATCACATAACATGCCTGTGCGTCGCGCGTTTCTCTCCCTTGTGTGCAAATAGTCTGATCTTCGATGGGATCTTAGGTGCGGCGCACACATTTGTTGGAGCTGCCTGGGGATTTTCGATCGTGATGCAATTTACCCACACATGCAGACCGCGCACGGGACGATTTACGACGGCGACAATGCGGCGAGACATGTGGGACATTGGGGGTGCCCGTAGGGCTGTGGTATCTTACTGAAGGTCGTCGCGAATCTCGTCCATGCCGACCTTGAGCATCTGGCCATCTGGTGTATGTTGTCCCGTACAAAATAGACACTGGGAGTGGGTTGGGAATCTGAGCGAGCCGGCGGTCGTTCAGGAACGCGTCCTTGCTCTCTATCCAGCTTTCTGTGGTGCAGCGCACGGGGGAGCACATCCTGCGTCCGAACCTCATCCGCAACGACCATCATCCACATGACGGCAGTGGTGGCGAAGCCGTTTCCCTGCTTGGCGACGTTGGCTTCATTGAGAAGTCGTTTGCCGAACAGGACTCATCATCATTGTTCGAAATGCAAGTAAGCCCAACAGAAGACATTGTACTTTACTTTATGTACTATTGTACACTTGACGGATTCGAGATCGTCGAGGCACCGTCTCGCCGCGTAGGGTTCCGCGAAAAACTCACGTGTTTCTGTTTTTGACATGTTCAAAACTCGAGGCCAAACTTCGAACAGTACCCCACACACCATTGGTTCATCTTCCCACATCAATATCAATACCACTGGAAAGTTGTACTGTGGATTCTTAGGATGGCATTATCTCCTAAGAATGTAAAGGTTGGAGAGTGGTCTTCCTTGTTCTGCTTCAGAGGTAGCGGCGTGTCCAGAAAAGAGGTGTGCGAGACTGAGTCCGATGCCGCTGTCCCATATTTTCTGTAAGTAACATGGTAAGCTGCGCTAATTCCAGTGGTATTGTGCTGCCGCTGTCGTCCCCGGACGTGCGGGAGGGGGACGAATGCAACAACGATATACTTTGATATCGAACACGATTGGAGGGGACCCGGGGAAGGAGGGACTTGTACTTGTACTTGGGAGCCAGGTGGTGTTACACGAAGGGCATAAGACCGGTTCCTGTTTCGCGCTGCTCGACGTACCCTTTGGCGGCTGTTGTGGTGGTGTGTTTTTTTTGTTCCTTTTGCTGCCCGTGCCCAGGGCAGCGTGTTGACGAGTATGGAGAAAGTTCACGGGCATGGACGAGACGGCGAACGGCGCGTGTCCTGTCGTGTCTGGGTCGCCGAGGACGATGAATCGGTCGTCGTGGCAGGTCAGGATAAGCCGCCACTGCGACTGCCGCGCACCTACCCTGGACCGTCTGACATAGCAGGGAGCGGGAGTCTCGGTACGGGGATTTCGGAGTCCTTGTACGCGGGCTCGTCCGTCAGGAGGTGGGTTTGGTGGTGATCAAGTCAGAGTCGTAGAGAGACCAGGCGTAGTGACGATCGTCAAATTATTCGGTGCAGTGATCGTTGCATATCTGAGGTGTAGAAACACCTTGCCTAGTTTGGCAAGAAAACACGGGTATGCTCTGGACTACGTCTTGCCGACATTCCTTTCAACAGCGCTCCTTCAACTTCAATCCATGGCTGTTGCGAACTCAAAGTCGTACGTTCGTTCAGTCACCGCAGAAATGGTTTCCTAGAGTTTCTCGAAACATGTCGGGAAGAACGACAGATACAGTGGCATCACCGACAAACGGCTTTCGAACCTTTTGTGAACGAGTCGGTCGACCTCCAATACGAAAGCAGGTTGCGGTGCGTATTTTATTTCTATCCTTATTTCCCTCCGTCTCATCTCCCTCCGACGGTCATGCCAGTTCGTCTTGTTTGGATCCTGGGTCGCCTTCGAACTGGCTGCAGAGCAGACACAACACGAAAACGACTATTGGACCAAAGAAGTCCAGAATTTCATGAGTATATGGACTTTCCGCCAGCCCTCGCACGATGAGATTAGAAAAGCCAAGGCCCGTGCGCAGATATCCGTACGTTGATTCTCGTTTCAGTCGCACTCCCGCCCGTCTCACGCTCGCCTCGGACAGCAATTCCACAAGTACTTCGAATCTGTCAAGGAGAATATTGCTAAATGGCCTATCACCTTGCAAAACATATCTTTGACCGTGTCTGCGTTCGTGGGCTCGGTTTACTATGATGCCAGTGAAGGAAGGCGACTTTGCTGGTCGATCTGCGCGTTGAACACTGCCATCTTTCTCATGTGGAAGATACCTCGGCTTCAACCATTCATGAGCAGAAACTTCATGCACGATCCACTCTCTGGGAAAGCCTATACGCTGCTTACCAGCATGTTCAGGTCGGTGCTTTGCTTGGAAAAGTTTGTCTGTTTGCGCACTGAGTTTTTCGCAGTCACAATGGTGCTCTCCACCTTGCCGCCAACTCGATGGCGTTGGCAAGCTTTGGCAAGCACTCTTTCACTAGCTTCCTCTAGTGATAGAACTGACTTTGTTTGGGTCGTTCCATAGGCGCTGCCGCGACGCACTACTTGTGCGTTTCCCCATCGCGCGAACCGGACGTTAGTGCCCAGTGGCATTTCCTCGCATTCTTCATTTCAGGTATGGATTCCCCTACCTTCCATAGTTTATGTTTTCTGTGCTCACACTTGTGCTCGCCCTACCAGCTGGACTGTTCTCTGGGCTAGTCAGTCACGTAGTCTCAGCCAAAGTGCTGTACCCTAGAATCCTGTCCCACCTTTCCAAGCAAGCCGCGGTGCGGTCGTCTCCAGCAGCGTCGGCCCTCTTGGGTACTAGCGACGTGTCGCGGGACGCACCTCGGAGGATTCTTCCTTCGTTAGGCGCTTCTGGGGCGATCTATGCTGCGGTCGTACTGACTGCGCTAGCTTTCCCGGACGCGCAAGTTCAGCCGATATTCATACCTCTTAGCCTTCCGATAACGACGGGCGTGGGTGCGCTGGTGCTGGTGGACGTCGTTGGCGTTATTCGTGGATGGAAGTGAGTGGATTTTTTTCGCTCGGCCGGGACGGACGATCACGGCTCATGGTCGATGTTGCTAATGAAATTCGCTAGGATGTTTGATCACTATGCACACCTTGGAGGTGCGGCGTTTGGCGCGCTGTACTTTGCGTACGGAAGCGAGTTGTGGGTATGGGCGAAGGTCGTATATCGGAGGATCATTGGATCGGATCAAACAGAGGTACGGTCGGATTGAGTCCATATACATACATCCCTGTAGACGTCGACCGCACATATGGGTTGCATAATGCAGCACCGCTCACTACTCTTTTTTTCTGAACTGACACGACGGCCGAAGCATTAGATAGAGATCTTTCTTGCCCATCATCATCTCGGCCACTCTCTGGTGTTGGCGGACGAGTTGGCGTCCCCCCTTGAGTGTAAGGGACTTTTGGTGGATTGCTTTCGTTTGGAACAGAGTATTACATTGTATAATCACCCGGACCAGGCACGGCCAAGTTTACAAATACAGCACCACTCACTACTTTCTTTGTCTTTGGGGCACGAATATTCGACACTACCATGAACTCCTCTCCTATTAAATGATTGAATAAACAGATCAAACTAACAACCATACAGTGTACTACCGGGAACATTCACGATGATTCAAGCGAGGTCTGCCAACCCGACCTGTAGAGTACTGTAATCGAACACGCTGTATACACCCTGCAAGAAAGTCAACCCAATGACCCACACGATAGGCGAGCGCTGGGCGATGATGCTACTGAAACAACGAGGAGAACCTTCCCATAAAGGTTTGATTCTGAGAACTTCTGGAGGGATTTCAAACGTCTTGCCACCGAAGGTAAAGCTCACTGTTGGGAAAGAGTTGCACGGTACTGTAGGCTATCGATAAAAATAAGGTGACGAATGTAATCAGAACTCACGGGAATAATAACCATAGCCTTTATATTCCTTGAGGGTAGCACCAAGGCCCTCGTACAGTTCTGAAACCGCTTCCCAACCTCCGAAGATGTAGGTTGAACCAGTGTCGAAAATAGCAGGTACATCTTCGAAAATTGTATCACCATTAACACGAACATCCTCGATCGACACCTGCCACAATGCCTACATAAATGCCAATGTCAGCAACATCTACTCGCATTTACTGGCATTTTAACTCACGGGATGTGTTACGGGTGTATAAGCAATATCACCTTTGTACAGCATACTGTTTGTTCCACCGACATACATCTCGGCTCCAGAAGAAATGAGTTTAAACGAAAATGTCGGATTGATTGCCTTATTTTGTTTGACAAGCGATTTAAACAGCGGATCGGCACCAAATTGCGAGACGGAAGGGAAGGCCAATCCAAATAAACCGTCTGCAGGGTATTCATATATACTATTTGACGAACTGTACGATGTTGCAGAACCAAAGGTCTGAGGGTCTGCCTAGCTTGGCGTCAGTATTCAATGGTCATGCTCATAAGCGATACAAAACATACAGTGAATCCAGCGATAGTTACATTATCATTATACTGATCACCTTTGATGATGGATCCATCAGAATATTGGAACCGAAACGACATCTGCTGGTTTTTCACGGATTTGGATGAATGGGGATCCCAGAACTCGCGATCATCTGCGAAAATCCCATCACAGCCAGTCTCCAACACCCACATATCGCTGCGTTGACATGAACAAAAACAGCTGCATGAACTAAATGAAAGCACGTACGCTGAACCAGTGTCGATTTGGACTGTGACGTAGATTAGAATAAACATACGAATGACACAAGGAGAACTTACCCTTCAAGGTCTTGGGAGGAGTGCCAATCGATATCTCACCCATCCACATGTTATTTTGATAACTTGAAGTTGTCAGCGGGACGCTAGTACCACGGGTTCCGAGTCCGTGCTCGCTCCGTTTCACAGCGAAAGGGTCCATCGTTCCCGTGTTCCTCTCGTAATTGTCTAGGCCACGAAAGATCTTCCTAAGAAAGCATGAGCAGACTAGATATAACAGTTCATTTCACGTACTCACTCCCTGACTGATATACCATGAGAGCTGATTTGGTCAAGATCAATGTTTCCGTTTGAGTTCATAGAGAAGTGCCGGGCGAGTGGTATGGCCATGCCATCCGCCATCCTGCTTGCTACAGGTTTTGCAATCGCGAGAGAAACCAGTCTGCCAGTGAGAACAAAAATGGTTATCATGATGAATCGCATTCTAGAGGAGTGAAAAGAACTGGTAGTGAATTGACGTCCACCTACAGACCTTCGATTTATAAGTAATAAGAAACCAACAGTAACAACTTGAATATCCACTGCGGTCCGGAATCGAATAATCCAAAGGTCAAACTGATGATGTGACTTGGTAGATCATGTATCATCTGATGAGGGAAGAACGTTGATTGAAGGCTGCTCCACGCATAAATCTTTAAGTCAATTTGAGGGACAGGCTGTCTCACGGAGCCCGCATTAGGACTGGGCAGATCGCCTGAGGCAGCCTGACACGGTTAAGTACATTGTGAAGCCAATGGTAGTCTCGTCACCAAAACTTAGCATCGCGGGGAGTAGTGAAGTGAAGTGAATGAATGAAAGCCAGGAAGGAACCCGTGAGAAAATGTACCGTTAGCCGCTTCTGAGTTTTAAATATAGCACAGCATGATGCCATAACTTCCCCGGTGCCACAGGCAATAGAAAGGGCAGCACCGCCATGCGAGGGGGGAAATCGGTCGACCGATTTCGACCAATCAGATCAAAGAGACCGATTTTCGAACTCCATTCACCTTTTTCCGAGGTCCGCCCGGCCGTGACCGAGTCGCGACCTTTCTGTCACCTGACACGCTGCCCGTGGCGTGGGTGGCGGTGACGAGTGGCAGTGTCTCGCGAGGGGAATTTTCGCTAAGGTCGAAAGGGGGTCAGTGCGCGGGCGTAGGGGAAAAATAAACGGTCAGTAGGTCATCTGTGATGACGTGTATTCGACGCCGACGAGTGCCGGCCCGGGTGAGGTGGATATAATTACTTACGAGGGCTGGGTCGCGTGCATGAACGACTGCACAACATGCACAATTGTGCACATTGTGTGGTCGCTCCTGCACGCTGACGAGGGCAGCAAGCGATGTGGG
>JBBPOJ010001669.1:0-12153 GCA_038091395.1 Leccinum rimulosum | reverse complement strand
ACGGATCTTTGTGTGCTTTTGCTTATATTCTCCTTCCTCGGGTGCTCGGTCGCGCAGCTCATCATTGGCCTCGTCCTCTACTCTTACAATGCACTCACGTTGGTGTTTGCACTGTTATGTGAGCGTCTCAAACTTTACCTCTCCTTAGAATAGATCACATATTTGGGAATGTTACGTCTCTGCACTTTCGTGGTGGACGAGGCCTGTGTTTATATACTGTACGGTTTCCCATTACGCTCTTCAGAAAGCATGGTTCCACCACGTGTACCGGTGACACGACCGAAGAGATGACGAGCCCTTAATACCTGAATATCTTTGAGCCGGTGTTTGGCAGCCTCTCCGTCCGCTGTTCGCACGCTCGAGAGCTCGGTGAGGGCCATGGTATTACTTTTGCTGGCCAACACTCATGCTTGTTGATTTCGTATCAAGCCCTCTCTGAAGTGGTATGTCAAACCTCCTGCTTCAGGTTTGTGTTTGCGGTCGCTCCTTCAGTGATCCAGGGGTTTTCAAGAGGCATGAGAAGAGTTGTCAGCAAGGGAAAAAGCGCCTTTCAACTGTGCTAGCAAAAGCAAAGGACTATTACCAGCGAAAAAAGGCCCGCATCGAAGAACCTTCGAGAGCTAGCTCTCCGGTGGTCATCGATCCACATGTTGGGCTCTTGACTGATTTGAGGGTGAACGGGGAAGGCTCGGCTTCCAGCATACTAGTTGAGGTTGGTTTTTTCATGCTGAAGAAACATACTGCTAGTGAGTAATCGGCTCTGACATATTGCACAGGACCCACCACACCATGTAGCTGGGGATATTGAAGACGATGTTGGAATGCCTCTTGCGCAACGTCGCCCGCGTCGGCTCAACCGCCGCCTACCCATTCGTTTCAGGGACACGTTGCCAGCGCCCTTGATGCCTCTACCTCCCCCGGGTGTTACCAGTACTGTGCAACCTATGTCTATGACCACGCCCGCTTCTGTCCCTACGCCTGCGTCCGATCATGCTTCTTCCTCGACTTCCACAGTGGTACAAAGGTTGATCAATGCAATTCCTTCATCCGTACGCCGCATTTTCAGAACGCAAAATAACAAATTCGGCCTATACCGAGTGTACCACACCGAATCCATCCCATCCCATGACCCCGATGATCCATTCTCAGTCTCAAATGAATGCGGAGACGGAAATGCCACAGGTCCAGGTGTATCCGATAACCCTTTTTATCCGTACCCGAGTGAGGACTCAATGCGTCTAGGCGACTGGTATTGGAACCAGGGAGCCCAGAAGTCCAAGGAGAGCTTTCGAGAGCTCCTTGATATTGTCGGTACCGAGGGTTTCTGTCCAGAAGCGGTTACCAAGACGAATTGGCAGGCTGTGGACAAGAAATTGGGCCAAAATCAGTTTGATAACCAACCGGATGCAGGTGGTTGGTTAGATGAAGACGACGGATGGAGGCACACAGCAGTGCCAATTTCCATCCCTTTCCACAGTCGTTTCCCGGAACCTGGACCCAAGATCTACCACCTCCACGACTTCTACCACCGCTCGTTAACATCAATCATCCGCGAAAGGGTTTCCGATGCGTCGTACTCGCCACAGTTCCATTACGAGCCTTACGAGCTTTATTGGCATCGCTCGCACAAAGAGCATGACGTACGAGTATACGGAGAGCTTTATACTTCCGAAATCTTTATCGAGGCCCACCAACAACTACAAGGGTCACCTCCCGAACCTGGATGCGACCTCCCCCGCGTCATTGCTGGCATAATGCTTTGGTCCGACTCCACCCACCTCACATCGTTTGGACAGGCAAAACTCTGGCCACTATATCTGTATTTCGGTAACGAGTCGAAGTATAGGCGGTGTCAACCCTCCTGCAACCTCTGCTGTCATGCCGCATACTTTCAAACGGTATTCCTCTCCCTTAATTAATGGTGTGACCTAATGAAATGTTCTTCACGAAGCTCCCTGACGACTTTAAGGACTTCGCCACTAAGTCCTCAGGAGGCCAGGCACCGGGTGATTCGTTTTTCACCCATTGTAATAGAGAAGCTTTTCATGGACAGTGGAAAGTTCTACTTGACGAGGAGTTTTTAGATGCGTACGAGCATGGGATTGTTATCAAGTGTTGTGATGGAGTCACCCGACGTTTCTATCCCCGCATTTTTACTTACTCTGCCGACTACCCAGAGAAGTATGGGCGAAAACTCAATTTCAACATGCATCGCTCATTGTTTCAAACAGGATCTTGATTGCGTCCATCCGGAATTTGGGACAATGTCCTTGCCCTCGCTGCCTGATCCCGCTCTCACAGGCAAAAGATTTAGGCATGAAGAACGACATCCTCCAGCGAAAGTCCCTCATCCGTACCAACACTGAAGAAAGACAAGAAAAAATTGCAGCCGCCCGAAAGCTAATCTATGAGCGGAACTATGCCGTCGACAATGTGCAGGTCAATGCCCTCCTTAAAGACGAGTCACTGGTCCCTACATCGGTGTGTGAATCACTTATCTGATTCAATCACAATAATGATAATCTCCTACAAACTCGTAGAATGCCTTCTGTGAGAAACTCCATGCAACGGGCTTCGACCTTTTTTGCATTCTAGTTGTTGATCTACTCCACGAGTTCGAGTTAGGAGTCTGGAAGGCAGTTTTTACCCATCTCCTTCGAATTCTTGATAGCCTCAAAAAGAATATGCTCGGTGAGCTTGATCGACGGTAAGATCACTTGCTTTGGGAGACCTGTATCTTCCTTATTGTTAAGTACAGGTATCGTCAAGTACCCAGCTTCGGTCGCGACACTATTCGGCGATTTTCTCGCAACTCTTCCGAGATGAAGAAAATGGCCGCAAGAGACTTTGAGGATCTCCTCCAGGTTTTGTTTTGTTCTCATTCCTCAGAGTGTTGCTTACTGAGACCTCAAATTCTCAGTGCGCCATCCCCGTTTTCAACGAGCTTTTGCCTGAGCCACACAACTCCAATGTGCTCAAGCTCCTCTTCCAGCTCGCTACTTGGCACGGTCTTGCAAAACTCCGGATGCACACAGACGACACACTGGAGATTATGGACAACGTAACGGCCACTCTCGGGGCTGAACTTCGTTCCTTTCAGTCAATTACTTGTTCCACCTTTTCTACCAAGGAACTCAAACGGGAAGCCGAGGGACGCTACCGACGCAAAGTTCGAACAAAGACTTTGAGTGGCCAACACAATAAAGATAAAGAAAATGTACCTTCTGCGTGCGCACGCCAGGAGAAAACTTTAAACCTTCAGACGTACAAGCTACATGCGCTTGGCGATTACACGCAGACCATTAGGCGGTACGGTACCACGGACTCGTACTCAACCCAGCCGGTGAGTCAATTGCTGAAATGATACTCCTGCCTCTGATTTGACTGTGTAGGGAGAGCTCGAGCATCGCGTTGGGAAGTCGAGATTTACACGAACGAGCCGAAAGGCATACATCCGACAGCTGACCCGGATTGAACGGCGTCAAGCACGCATCCGCCAAATTCGTGCCCGCGTATCCTCATCCAACATCCCGCACGAAAAGCTGCCCAAGGAACCTGAAGAGCATCACGTTATCGGCAAGTCACACAATTACCCAGAGGATCTCAGAGTTTTTAGTCGGTCTCACTCGGAAGACCCGGCGGCAAAGGTTAGTTTCCTATCGCGCATATTGTAACCCTGGTATCTAATGTAGGCTGTAGGATTTCACATTGAAGCTGCGGAGGCATATCCTCCCTCGAATCAGGCAGATCCATGTAGCTGGCACAAACTCAGAGTCCCATACCGGATCGACCGCACCTCTGGATGTGGATGCTTCAATCCTTGATTCGGAGATCATGTTGCATAGTCAGGTTCTTTTCAAGAATGATCGAATCTACCGACATCGTTTGATGCGGATCAATTATACGACTTACGACGTTCGCAGGGCGCAAGATTCCATCAACCCGAACACAGACCATCGGGACATCATCCTTCTTTCCGACACACTCAACTCCACTGCACATCCTTTTTGCTACGCAAGGGTTATCGGTATCTTTCATGCAAACATAATTTACAACGGTCCAGGATTGACGGATTACCAGCCTCGCCGTCTTGAGTTCCTTTGGGTCCGATGGTTCGAAGTCATCGAGACTCACCAAGAGCAAGATGCCTGGAAGCTGGACGTTCTACGCTTCGTTCCCATGGGCGAAGACGACGCCTTTGGTTTTGTCGACCCGGCAGACGTTTTGAGAAGCTGTCATCTCATTCCTAATTTCTCCAAAGGTAAGCTGCATCATGACTGCGACCGGGGTATGTCGAGAGAGTCCCGAGATGTCCACGATTCAAAGCAGTACTATGTCAACAGGTTTGTTTTTGTGTTACTGACTTGGAAGCGGCTGTTGATCATCCTGTTGGTAGATTTGTTGATCGGGATATGCTATTACGCTATTACTGGGGTATAGGTATTGGGCACACATATGCTCACAACCAACCAACCAACGCCGAAGGATCCGGCGGAGGAAGCATGGTGACTCAACCTGACGCTCAGCACCCCTCTGCGTCTCACGGGCATAGAGACAATTCAGCACCTAGTTCTGACGTAGATGATGGTTCAGAAGATGTCGAGGATTTGCATTTGAGTGAGGAGTCAGATGCCGCGGTCTCCAGCTCAGGCGATGAGAGCGAAGTGTTAGAGATGTATTGTGGGTCGGATGTGGGTTCAGATTTGATGGACATAGACGAATATTTATGACCGCTTTCTAAACTACTGTACGTCCACAGTCTACTATATACTACTAGGCGTTGTCGTCGCTTCTGTCAACTTCAAGCTGCATGGAGAATGCCAATCACAAAAGTGTGGAACGGCGCGTATCGATGCGCCCATAAATGGGAGTACTAGTCTAATAACAAAGCCTTCGGGAGCTCTGCTCACCAGCTTCTACAATGACGCAACTTCACAGTGACTCAGAATAGTATCTAAGTAGAACCACCAGACTGGTGCTCTGGTGACTCAGGCTCACTGGCATCTGAAGCCTCCAACGTCCCCGTCCTATGTCATGCTCATTCATCGTAAAAATCGGTTCGTCGCTGGTTCGAATTTCGGACGACTTTCAGCTCGAGTCATGGAGAGACTCTACTGTGAGTAAAGTACTAGTAGCGCGGCCGAGGTGGGTCTCTCACTCCCAATCTTGAGGCATGCTCTGCTCACCCAAAGACTCGGACGTCCCCGGGCCCACGGAACTCCGAGTCGGGATCCACCGATCTAGTATCGTCGTGGGAAAATATTAGCCACACATTCTTTTCTGAAAAGTTCGTTCAACGTTAACCACCAGCATGTACCTTAACTATCAATGGATTCGGAAGACCACTATCGACTTTGGATTTTGTGAATTGTTCAGTATTTTCTGCTTCGTCACTATGCTGATCATATTCATATTTCTAGGCTCCTGCTTTCATGACCGGGGAAGTCCATAGGCCCGCCTATCTCGTTACTCTATCCAAGTCTGCCACTTTGTTGGATTCCCTTGACGACCCGACGTATCCAGTTGCCAAGAGTGCGATCTTGTTGTAGCATGGTTCTCAATGCTACGTTTGGAATTCGTTCCATCATGTCCTCACGGTTTCGACTGTAAGATTGTCGATCCCCGAATTCAGTATCACCTTGTAACCTATGGCATTCGACCCATCTCAGATCCGGGGATGGAAACGACGACCTACGCGAGCGTCAATTATTCCACTTCACACGGACTCCCCGAACGATGGTATCCATTTGATCTCGGCACACCCAAGTTGTATGACTTAACCATTTCTCTGCACCCCATGGGAACTGGACACAGAACATTGCTTTGCGACAACTGTATAACGCAGGCGGTTGCTACTGGGTTCCATACAATGTAACTTATGCAAAATGCTTATTCCGAAGAGGAGATCGATTCACGAGGCATCACACCGGGAGACCAGTGGTTTCGAAGTCGACGGGAAGGTGTTTTGTAACAAGGGGAACAGCATCGTTCCTTTCGATCCATTTTACGGTCGGATTAAAGCGGACGCTGTCCGTTGGTTTGTGGAGAGTGCCGTGAAAAGTGGTTAGAACATAGCAAGTACAATGATTCGGACTGTTCAATTCCATTTTGACTGATGGGTGCTTTAGCTTCGTGTTTGGGGAGGTGGACTTCACCAACCATCGGATACAGCGACAGATGGCGAACTGAACTTTCTATTCTGTGTGCGACGAGCTAGGGATACTTGCCTGGTCTGAGTTCGCCTAGAATCTCTGATAATCTTTATCCCACAAATTCTTGGTTAGCCTGAGGCACCCAAGTAATGTACAATGGGCGGGAATTGAGCTTGAACTTATTGCCAGTCTGATGGTCCAGGAGGGCTTTCCAAATGCCGCGCATTATTCAACGAGGTGAGCAACATATTCATATTGGCGTTGGCTATGCCATTTCTGAAGGCTGTCTCCAGTTCGTTTATTTAGGACAGGATTATCTACATGACTTAGCCCTCTCGGAGATTAATTTTGTGAGTTTGTTGCCATTTCTTCATTTCTGAACTGAACATGCTACACGTGCAGGTGGCCTACACAGATTCTTCCACTATGTGCCATGTTCTGAGCCTGCACCCTTGTGTTGCGAGGCTTACAGTTAGTGGAACACCAGGATACATCTGAATTTCCACTTGTAGTCTTGCACCCATGGCACTCATCAAAGTATTACAATCATGATGCAACCGAAGCATTCAATCTGAATGTATACCCTGTCGTTCGGTGAGTTTTCGACTGTGTTTGATTGCGCATTTCATATTACCTTACATCTCTAGGATTGTGAACGAGTTTGGGCGAGGTCGTTCACTTCTATGGCATCCGCGCTGTTTGATGAGTTTCGCGCTGTTTCTTTTCCCTTGCCCCTGGTAAGATATCCTCGAGAATCCAGAGGACTATGCGTTCAACTCCGCCGTAGTTATGTCTCGTGACCACTATCCCCAGTCTTATGGCTTTGCCTGGCCGAACTCCAACGCGGGTCAAGGGCATTGATGACGAGCGCTGTCGAGTTGTGGCTTCCGACTCCAGGTACCTCAGACGCCAACCAGATGTTTGCACAATGGTGCTGCCAGTGGAGCACACAGGTCTTCTAACTATGATGATTGTCTCCGAAATCACCTGGTACAGACGGGGTGTTGGTATGGGGGAGAACAACTTCGGAAGTATCGTCTGGCAACATGATATCTGGCAGATGGAAAGTACTTAATTACGGGTTGCCGAGCGTGTATGCCCCAGCGATCATACAACTTGAACCATTCTGGATGCATGGAGACGAGACGCTGACAGTTCTGGCGCCTTGGGATTGATGGGATCGATGGGATGGTCCAGTTGACCACATATATAAAGGGACTGGGCTTGGGACTCCCTACTGGCGTGACGCTTCCGATGTTTGGTTAATGATGAACTCGACAGCCCAAGTTGACGGGGAGACAGTGACAAGCGCGAGTCGTATGTGTAAGTATTGTGTTCTCTGTTCGGATGCGGTATATTATGCTGATTGCGCCACCGCCAGTTCACCCCCAACTTCGCTCGCGTAGGCCAATCTTGTTGATATTGAAATCGTGGTGAATGGAGGTGATGATTACACGTTCACGCTATCGGCCCAGGGTGGTGTCGGGGTGTGGACTAAGTCTGGCTCGCGCACAGGTGCTGACCGGGGCCCGGGGGATGTAAAGTTCCATACAAGAAGCAAATTCTGCAAGGGTTACACCGTATGTGTCCTCTGTTACTACTCGCCTACGACTGACCTCCACGTCACCGCAGGGTGCTGGTCGTGCCATAACTTAGCCAAATTGGTCTGCAGTTCAGGATGGCACTACAAAACCAGACGACGAAAAGAAGAAATCGGGGCAACTTTTGTCACTCCCCGTACTACCACTGCAACGAAGATACCCTGCACCCTCGCACACCAACATTCTCTCTCCTTCCCCGCTGATCTAAACGACCACGACCGTAACATTGCCACGTGTGTGCCGTGGAGTTGAAGCTTAGTGACCGCCACACTGCTGCTGCCAGTAATGATCAACTGAGCGAGATCAAGCAAGAACTGCGTCCAGTCAACGCCTGGTCCTCATTTTCCCTCGCGGATGAAGATCCGTTGAACAGAAAGGACACACCCGCCGCCTTGCAAGTTGCAACACACCCGGTTCCTCCCAAGAACTTTTTCTGTCCTGCTCCGAACCTAACCTCTTCGATTTTAACCTTGCCCTTCGCACTCTCGCGACTGTCTGCTCACCATCCAGCGTATCCCTTCTTGGGCCCCTCTACAATGCCTCATCCCGTCCGGCCTAATACCAAACCTAGACATCAATGTCATCACGGGCCTCAGAGACAGAGACCGCGAGGTCGAAAAATTACTCAACGTGGTCTCCCTGAAGTGCAACGCCAAACCTCTGCCCTCGGGACCTCGAAGACGCCGCAGGCGAAGTCGACGCCGACGAATCTGTCCATCAATTTGCGATTCGCGTCTTCGATGACGTCCACCAGGCAAAGTCCCAAAGCAGACATCCGATTCCGTTGCGCCTGCACGTCCGTCGTCGGTCGTTCACTTTCTCGTTTTTCATGCTCCGTCAGGCGTGCTGCTCACGCAAATTCTTATCATCGACTCCGCTATCCGCATGTGTGCTCAGCTCGAGGTCCAACTTCGACCCTCCTTCTGATCTCCTGTCCACTTACATCAATGCAGGTGATCTCACCGTTACCAAAGAGGTCTTCTGGCGCTCAAGGGTTGTGAGGTCGAACTTGAAAGAGTCCGTGCTTATCAAGTACTGTTGTCAGCGTGCAACTGCGGTCGACGGTGAAACCAACAAAGCCCTCGAGTATGATGTTTCACTGTTGGAGAGACTACACGTCCGATGCACATCCACTGGCAGGCACCGTGAAGACGATGCACAACGCAAGCCGAATGTTCAATCACGACTGTCACAAGGCATTGACATACTCCCGCCCCTCCCCCGCTAAGTAGGTACAATACCGATTCCCAAGTGAACTGGCTCGCTTCCCGTCGACTACAACGGAGAGCTCCGGTCTCACATCCAGGACAGCGCGCCCGTACGGCGTACTCCGTTCTATCAGCCACCGCCTTCCCGTGGCCCCGGGTCAGCCACGGCGATCGACGACTCTTGCCCGTCTTCGTGTCGGAAGAGACGGCAGACTCCGCGTCCAAGAGCAACGAAGGCCAAACCGAGCTCGCCGAGCACATCGTCTCTCTCCTCCAAACCCCAGCCGCACTCGGACGTCACGGTACTCAGGTTGCTCGAAAGAGCTTAGTCAAGTTGGGGAATTGGAAGTGCTTGGTATCAACTTCAAGCCGTCTCTGGGTAATGAGGATGAGACTCGGAAGACATTAGTGACGAGGATGAAAACGTAGAAATGGCATAATGGCATTGTGCTGTAGCAAAAAAATAAATAAAGAAGAAGAAGCATTCTATAGATGCCCTTTGCTATTACTATGATTCTTTGCATGCTCCAAGAGTGTCCGGCGCATTAGCAAATGTAACTTGCATTTTATAACGGAAGCCACGCGGGTGCACACGCTGTGCTGCGCCGGTGCTTAATATAATAGATGATGATGGCACGTGACCTGTGGACACACCCCCCGAGTCGCGCCTCTGTTCTGCTCAGCGTGTCCGAGGGCCCTCCTCGACCTCACCCACTCCGCTTAATGTGCACTCTCTCCCTCCAATGTGTCCAAACGGGTACGCTACGCGCCCTCTCCCTCTCCCTCTCCCTCCAAATTCCGCCTAGCCCTATCCGAACGTGTGCTGTGACAGTGTGACACATTCTCATCACCTCGCCCTCAAGTTCTCCCCTCTCCGCCGCGCAGGCACTGATCTCCCTCTCTCTCCCTCTCTCTCTCTCCCCTCCCCTGCTTTCGCCCTCGCCCTCATCCCCGTCCTCGACCCATCCCCATCCCCATCCCCGTCCCCGTCCCCGTCCCCGTCCCCGTCCCCGTCCCCGTCCCCTCTTCATCCCTCTCCGTCTCTCGTCCTCGACCCCTCCACTTCCCTCTCCCTCTGCTGCGCACACGCCGAAAGTCCATCTCGGGGTCCAACTGGGACGATTCCATCCGGTTCCCTTCCCTCTCCCTCTCCTGCCACACGCGGAACACGCTGTCCCGGGGACGATGCAACGACAACGACACGGCGATGCGATCCGTCCTCATTCATCCGTCTTCTCCCTCTCCCTCTCCTGCCGCACGTGCCGTCTCGGGGACGACGCGAGGACGACTCCCATCCGCATCCCCACCCCCACCCCCACCCTCTCCTGTGCACGCGCGGGACGTCACGACGAGACCAGGACGAGGATGACGAAGAGCGAGACAAGGGTGACAAGGACGGACAAAGGCACACACACCTTCACGTCGCCCTCTTCTCCCCTCTCCCGCCTAGCCTGTCGAATGGGCACGCACACCCAGGCACCTCTCTCTCTACCTCTCCCCTGCTTTCGCCCTCGCCCTCATCCCCATCCCGTCCCCTCTTCATCCCTCTCCCGACCCGACCTCGACCTCGACCTCGACCTCGACCCTTCCCTCTCCTCTCCCTCTCCCGCCATACGCAGAACATGCTGTCTCGGGGATGACGCGACGGCAATGACACGGCGACGACAACACAGCGACGTGACCTGTCCTCGTTCATCCGTGTCCGCTCCTTCCCCCTCACTGTCAGCCTCAGCCTCAGCCTCACCCCTCGGCAAAGACGCCCGATGACTCCCATCCGTGTCCCACCCTTTCCCTCTCCTGTGCACACGCGGAACGCGACGACGAGACGAAGGGACGGATAAGGATGACGACGTGATGGGTGATAAGAGAGTTTGGATGAGGACGAGGGAGACGCAACGACGGTGCGACACCACAGTAGGGAGACGAAGGGCGAGACGAGGGTGATGACAACGAGGATAACTTGCGAGGATGATGATGCCGACGACCACATTGTGAGATGCCATGACAATGTGACGGGCGAGATGGAGATACGGACGAGGATGCTACACTCCCTCTCCCACTCCATCTACACGCAACGCGTCCCAATGGATCGGCAAGCCCGGTGGTAATACATTTTGCATATTGTATTGTACTTCATTGTTTACAAAATGAACAACATGCTGGTGTCACACTGTAACCATTTGCACAGGGTAGGCAGCTCTTTAGGGATTTGCTAATCAGTGTATCTTGCCTTTCTGACATGATGTCATAGTCATAGAGACTGAGGAAATACACCCTTGAAATGCATCTGTGACGGTACTACAGCCTGTCCAATGTGCCAGGAGATAAGCCAGTTATAGTAGTAACACAAATTGCCAGTCACACATCTACAGCAGTCTGCCAGTACAGAGTCTACAGACTCTGCTGCCATGATCTTGGGTTTAATACTGTCCCATGCTGATAAGACCTGACAAACTATGCCTCTGGCAGAGAGTGGCCTGTTCAATTCTTAAGCATCCTGATATCCTTAAGACAATTGTTAATATCCCTTTGTTTCACTGACACTCTCTGCTCATATCACTATCTTATTGATTACTATTGACAAATTTTGAAAAGGGCTGATACACACATGTCAAGCTGACATACTCTTACCATTTTGATCTGGCTATATCTGAACCATCCTGGGTCCTTGATATGGTCAGTAAATACAATTACAGTCAGGAAGACTGCCATGATCTTGGGTTTAATACTGTCCCATGTTGATAAGACCTGACAAACTATGCCTCAATTCTTAAGCATCCTGATATCCTTAAGACAATTGTTAATATTCCTTTGTTTCACTGACACTCCCTGCTCATATCACTATCTTATTGATTACTATTGACAAATTTTGAAAAGGGCTGATACACACATGTCAAGCTGACATACTCTTACCATTTTGATCTGGCTATATCTGAACCATCCTGGGTCCTTGATATGGTCAGTAAATACAATTACAATCAGACAGACTGCCATGATCTTGAGTTTAATACTGTCCCATGCTGATAAGACCTGACAAACTATGCCTCTGGCAGAGAGTGGCCTGTTCAATTCTTAAGCATCCTGATATCCTTAAGACAATTGTTAATATTCCTTTGTTTCACTGACACTCCCTGCTCATATCACTATCTTATTGATTACTATTGACAAATTTTGAAAAGGGCTGATACACAC
>JBBPOJ010001668.1:0-12157 GCA_038091395.1 Leccinum rimulosum | reverse complement strand
GAGGAGGTGATATTATTCAAACCATGATACACTATGTCCGAGCTGTCCATTGCGAATATAAAAGGGCGTCTCTGGAGTCGGGGACTGGCGCTCCCAAGCGCCGCTACGATTGGTTATGGTTAATCATGGACTCCGAAGCGGTAGATTTTGTTCTCACGGCAGGCTGCCGTTCGACCGCTTGCACACTTCTTGATTCCCCTTTCCCTTTTAGTATTGGTTGCTGTATAACCGCGTTGGTGCGACGATGGTCAACAGTGGTCAGGCCCACGACTCGGACGCCCTTGAATATTTATTATCAACGAGTCTTTGATCTGAACGCTGGCTATATCCGTGCGAGGTGTACCGTGTGTGTTTCGCCTGAGCGTTCTGTTCTCGCAGTCCTCACAGCTTGACTACCCGCTGTCAGATTCAATCTCAGTATGTATATCATGTATTAACCTGTGGGTGAGTCGATCCGCGGGTCTTTTTGATGTTTTTGTTTTTGTTTTTATCTTCATTTCCGGGATCCGGCTCATGCTGTGGCCTCACTGCTGCTGTGCTTCTTTTTTGTTAGCGCTCCGAGCAAGCGACGTTTCACATCTTGGACGCGCTCGTGTTGCAAGACAACAACAGCGTCGAGGACGGCACGGGCATGAATGACGTGCGCGGGGTAACGTCGTCGACACTCTGGGACAGTTTGAAGACGACGTATCTGTATTTTCAGCGTGCAGATTTGGCGTCCATGTACGATCGTCGTGATCTAGATGGTGTGTGCTCGTGTGTATACGTGTGGGCATGCTGCTGACTGTCAAGTTGAATTTGATGGGGCGGGGTTGCATGTGTATACAGGATTGAGAAGCGCATTCGACTCCAATGCATGATGCCGTTCTTGGTGGAGTTGAACGCATCGAGACTCTTAGACGTCGCGTCGGATTTTTTTTTATCACGGTGCCGTGGCGTACCGACAATAAGTTATTGTTGTCACTTTTTTTGTTGAAAGACAATCAAAGAAGAAAAAATTGATTGGTGACAGCGAACGGTGCCTAATTAGTAATTACTGTGTGGGTCCGCAGAAGTGCCAATGGACGTTGTTGACATGGATGTATGGAGTCTCGACCTTTGATGGACCGCCAAATTCCAACAGCTATGTCGGCATCCGAAATAAAACAAAATCGCCGCTGAGGATCGAAAGTGTCGAGTCACGATATACGAGATAGTACGGCTAGGCCAAGATAAAATCAGGAAACTGCCCGACGTGCTTGAGGATGTCTTCAACTTGTGGAGCATGATGATACACCTCGCCGAGGGAGGCTCCGCAGAGCACCGCATTCCGGATCAGCTCCACTACTAGTCGAGTCACACGACTCGGTCCAATATCGTCAACTCGAGGGATATCTGGATCGAGAGAAAACCTTGTAGTTTGGATATATCATGACAGGGAACAAGGAAGCACTAATGTATGAAGATGATGGAAGCAAAAAGAAAAAAAATAACTAATTTCTCCAGACCAAGTAAGTTCTATGGTATAACCGTGATCATACAGACCCAAGCTAGGAGTAAAATTCTATCGGGTATTCTGCATATCGTCCACCGTCTGCCATGATTCCACAGATTCCAAAATCGGGCAACGTGTCTAGTCAATGTCAGTGCTTCCCAGCAAACTTTCGCTCCAGTTTGAGTTTTCATCAGCATCAATAGTGCCCAAGATGGTTTTGAGAGCACGATCTACGTCATCCCAGCGATTCGAGTATGTAACTTCTTTGTAGCGCAGGTATAGCGTACAGGTGTCAGCCACCCAAGCAACAAAACGAAAACTGGGGTACGGGCGCAAGATGCCAGCAAGATAAGTGGAAATTGCCAGGATGGACTCTTCCTCGATGATGGAGTCAATGATGTTGATGTATAATTCTGTCGGCAAGCTAGATCTGGAGCTCGTAAGAGCCGACCGATCCAACGCTTCGCTGCAAGTGGTATAGCCGCGTGTGTCGATGACAAGGGCAATGTGATTCAGCGACGGACATTCCAGCAAGAGTTGGAGTAACCCATCCGGCGTGATACCACCAAACATCCTCTTCGGGTTGTTCCAACCTGTTCCTTCGTTGATGGAAAGGAATTCGAGCTGTGGCAAAGCTGATGCAAGCTCCAGCAGTGCGTCATCAGCAAGGGCTACATAACCCGCGACTCGCAGTTCCAGATGACGGATGTTGCTGAATACCATGATTAACCGCAAGTCATTGGGAATAAGAACGGGGTTCATGACCCAGCCGACACCCTGATAGTTGGTAGATACTTGATCCAATTGCAAGTGATCAAGGGAGCGGTTGATACAAGCATTCTGCAGAGTCTTCAAGAATGGACTGATGCTCACGGAAGGATTTCCGTCGGCATATACATCAAGTTGCTTGATAACTGGCAGTGTCATTTGGGAAAGTAACCTCGAAATTGATTCCAAGTATCCGGAGTAGTGTGAGAATCCCAATCGTTGCAAGTTCGGGAAGATGAGAGGCGAACTGAGATTAGCGATGATGTTATTCACCAATGTTTCGCTCAGCGTGAAGGTGAGCTCAGTCAACGCAGGAAAGAAGGAGAGATGTGTCAAGTCATCCGCATCCAAGTCAAATCCAGAACAATCCAGGACTTGAAGGTCTTTCCATGGCCACGTAAAGACGTCCAGGGTCACGGTACCACTGGATTTGAACATGTTGTTCTTTGGATATCGGTGTACGGTAATCTTCTTGAGGTTGGGGTATAGTTCCGAAATTGGCTTTAGATAGTCCCGACCCATGCATGGCCCAACCTTTGTGTCGAAAGTGATGTCGATGGAAGTAAGAGATGGGGTATGCTGGTGGGGTGGAGAACGCATGATTCCTTCGTTGGATCTGCAAGTCAAGAAACGGAGGTTGGGAAAGAGTGTGTCATGGATGATATTTTCGCGGTCGGTTTGCGGGAGAACAGATTCCCAGTCAAAACCCCGGTCGAAATACATTATAGTCCGGATGCGGCGCGTGTAACTTCGGAGGATGTCCCATTCGTCCTGAGTGAGCGCTCTGGAGAATTTGTGCGTCTTGGTGGACTGGAGAAAGGATGAAGTGTGATCACTCTTTAACGTCACGATAAGTCGATGTATGCCAATGGAAGGATTTGACTCACGTGTGATGTTTCAAGACGGCATGCATCCGGAAGACACCGTGCTACGGGGGACATGTCTTTCAATACCGACCAAAGGACGTCCAGGGCCGGTCCTTGGAATGCATGACACGTCCTGGCCAAGACCGCCATGTCAAGTTTATCCTCGGATGATGACCAAGGTCCATGTTGCGAAGGCAGAAGACAGATATATATCATATGACAGAAGATGTTCAACAAGATCTCTGGGATTTGGAGCGCACGATGCATTGTTGCGACTCACGGTACCAAGTGTGATTCGATGGCCTGGGCCCGGGAACTTGGTGATAATCAGATGGGTGCTAAGACAGTGTGAAAGATGTAGACGCGCGCACAGGTAGTGAGGGGACTGTCAGCGTGAAGGAAGGGTTGCAGTGCCAGTGTATGTCGTAACAATATTGATCGATATGATCCACAGCAGCGTCACGGTGTTCTCGACACTTCAAGGTACACATGCCGCATGAGTTCTAAGATAAGCACCTGTTCTGAATAACAGACCTCGGCGGCGGTAGCTACTAGCTAGTCACACTACACTACGGATTATCATGCATTGTCAGTCGAGGCACACTGGCACTCGGTCCGATATCATCAACTCAGAACGAAATCACCGGAAGCTTTGGCGCAACATCGTTTTCCACCATGTCTGCCTCACAGACCCTTACATTTGACGCCTCTAAAGTGGCAACATTACCAGATATGATCCAAGTTCTTGGAATTTGGGGCAATTGGGTCTCCTCGTCATTACGATGGTTCAAGCTCAAGGTTCAAATTCAAACGGCATAGTAAAGTACTGTCAAGCTTAAATCACCAAGGAACTATTCAGGACTCACCTACAGTTACGAGATATTGTCGTGACTCGTGACAGCTTGGGACGGAAAAGAAGAAGATCGTGTTCTAAACCTCAGTACATCGGAGGGGCACGCTCTTCAACCCCTCTCCCTGTACTTGCAGGCGGGCAGCTGATCGTGATCTAGAATGAAGGCAAGAAGAGCGAGTAGTACGAGTACGAACGAGGGAAAGCTTGATGAGGAACAAGGCAAGACACAAAGGCGGTGGAGCCGGCGAACGATGACGACGGACGGAGAACTCGAAATCGGCGAGAGGACCAGGGAAAATATACGGGCATTCAGGTTGCTGGGCCCTCATATATGCAGTACACTAATAAGCAAGTGGCGGAGGATTGAAGAGCCCGTCGACTCCGACTCAGGCTGCTAGTAGGATCGGCGCGTAGGCAGACCGGGATCCTTAAAGGCTCGCAAGGGGGTCAGTTCTTTCTTGGACCATTGAGCACCCTTTCCTTGAACAAGCGATACTAGCAGCTCTTTTCATATCGTATTCCACAAGACACTTCACAACAGCCAGAAGATAATGTTCGACCATGAACAACAAACGAAACCAAGATATCGTTAGTGCACGTGTTTGCATCCAGTCAACGTCTCAACACGCAACACAAAGCGACCATATACTGTACCATCAACTTGAAGTACCCTCCATTCCCTCGTCGATTATTTGATCGAAGACCCCGCATTTCGTTTCTGCTCCTTCAGTTTTTCGATGCGCTACACAGTCCACCCAACATCATCAGTCTCGCACCCGAAAAAAAAACAACCGAAAAAAACACGCACCAGACGCCGCTCCTCTTTCCGTCTCGCTATTTCGTTCGCCTTCTCCTCTTTGGTCATACCTGCAGTCGACTTTGGAATGTCTAGATCTGTTGCTGGTAAAGGCGGAGGCGACGACACGGGGGTAGGCCGAGAACTGGAGGCAGGCGAAACGGCACTTAGTTTACCAGGCATGCTCGACTTTCGAACTTGCCGGTGGGCGTGAGGTTGGGGCGTCAGCGAACGAGAAGTCGGTCGTGGTGAACCCCACAAGGTCGACGCGACCGCAGCTGACGGGCTTGCCAACATATCCATAGTTCCCCATTCATCTTCAACTGGACAGAAAGGTTGATCAGCATACATCGAGCAACGCCCAATATCATCAGTAGACGCACTTCTCGGGGAACTTGGCCGTGAAGAACCAAACCCAAAGTCGTTTGCCGAGTTAAACCTCGACACAGCAACGACGGGTGCACTTTCGAACGCAGCTAAAGAAGACAAGCGTGAACACGTCATAAATCTCGATATATTCGACAACTCACTCCAATCCCCCTCGTCTGCATTCACGTCCATCAGATCGCCGCCACCCCACATGTTGCCCCCGCCTTCCTCTGAAGCGACTTGCTCAGCCAGCCGTGCAGCTATCGTCTTCGTATCTGTCTTGCCAGTGCCACCGCCTAGCTGAAGGCCTTTAGGCTGTGCGAAACCTGTCGAGGGCGGTATTCGCGATACGGTATCCGCACTTGCGCCAGTCAGTGCAGAACCGTTCGACGGTGTTGTGGGGCGCCCGTCAGTGCTACTCGCAATGGTGCTCTGTAAGTCACTCGGAGCCAGCTATTGAAGGTAATTTAGTAAGATAAGAAGGTCAATGCTGAAAATGTACCTTTTTCCCGAGAGAGGACATGGCCCAACCAGCAAGTGCTCCAGCAGCACCAGTCGCAGAGTTGACAATATTAGTTTGTGTGAAGCCACCTGGAATGGACAACGGTGTATTTGCATTCCCTTCGCCCTCGACTAGTGCAGTTTCGGCCTACGAGGCGGTGAGCATGATAAATACGAGAGGAAAAATGGGGTTCGATCTTACCATGGATGCCGCGTGTGTCTCAAGGCGCTTCATGAACAGTTCAATCGTCTTGAATGCTTGATCCCGCACGACCCTGGACGACGGTCAGCATGATATCACAAGAACGGACAATGGTCCTCGCTTTTCTTTGTCGATGGTAGCCCCCACTACGCTCGGAATTACCTTCGAGGCCACATCTTCGATGCTAAAACATTCGCTAGTGGCCGTGAACGCCATCAATCCCGCCACCCTTGCATGTACAAAAGTATCTTTGATCGCTTTGGAGAATGCAGGTACGAGGACCTTTTGCTTCGTGTTGTGACCCAAGGAGGGGCCTAGTCGTCCGATGAGAATACATGTATTCGTTCTTATGGACGCCTCGGGATCACTCTGAAGACGCGCGAGATGCCGAAGAAGCTCGTTGTTGAGAATACGGTCACTGAGCTAAATACGGACATGTCATCAGAAGGCCGAAGGGGAATGCGTCACAATGCGTACCTTGGGCGAAAGAAGGGCGATTGCGCGTATCGTCGCCTCTCGAATAACGGGGACCGTGTCCGTAAAGCCAGATTGCTGGCCCATCCCAATCAGCTGACGAGAATAAACCAAAAAAGCGAGGGCTGGCGTACGACGTTGGGCCAGATCTTATCCACAACGGACTTCTTGTCCAGCTTCTCCGCGTACTCGGATAGGTTGTCCAACAGTGCCATTCGCGTGCCTCGGTCCGGATTCACGAAAAGCCTTGTAAGCGGTCCGAGAATCTGATTTGTGTATTCGTCCGACGAAAAGGTTTTGCCAAACTGCAGAACCAAAGGAACGATCGTAGCAGCCGAAGCACCCCCATACTCGAGTGCGTTGACGAGGGAAGGAAGGATGCGGAAAGTAACAAACTCGGTAGGGAAAGACGATGCGGATTCTTTGAGCGTGCTGCGGACGTAAGTCGATAAAGAGTCTCTCGGTACCACACGGCGTCGCTTCCACTTACCGGAGAAGTGTAGCTTTCTCCACTTCGCTGCCCAAACTAAAGTTATCGAGACCCGTGCACACCTTCACCAGTCGGTTTCCCGAAAAGAATCCAGAACCTTCTCCCGCAGTTTCTGCCATCCCGGTGTCCAAGAAGGTTTTTGGCGTCATGCGACCTTTCGGGTTAGGGTTCAGGAGTTTCTTGAACGACGGAAACACAGAAAGAGGAATGGCGCCACGAGACGAAGCCTGCGGAGGTGGGTGTGGGGGCTCGGCGGTCTCTGGTTGGGGGTGTGTAGGATTGAAAACGGAATGCAAAAGTAGGCCAAGAGCATAGCTGTCTGCGGCAGAGATAGGCCCGCTTGACGTACGATCAGCAAAATTGGCGGAAGAGGAGAAAAAAAACGACTTTACTCCTTCAACGTGGACCAGCCACTCTTCTTCACCTCGGGTGGGGCGCAACTCATCGATCCCGATAGCAAACCGCCCATCGTCTAGGTTGCATTACACACCAGCTTGACCAGACAACTCCAAACTCACATAGAGGACCGGGTTATCGTCCTTGGGATTGCTCAACATTTCGAAACCGCCCAACTTCCATTCCCCAGAGGGCGATATGAATATCGCATTCGGCCTAACACTACCGTGCGTCGACGCCACAGAGTCGTTGATGAACGCCAGCGCGACCTAACGTCTTGTGCTTTCCAACAGAACCGAACGACAATTGACGGCAGGACGCACCGATATCCGATGCAACCCCCAAAGCAGCCAGTCCTGTCGCTCCTGCTGGCTCTTGGACACCCATACCTGCAACGCATCCGACAGCGGGCGAACGCGCTCCGTCATGATGAGGATCGCGCTGTCCGACTCGACGACGTCCATGAACTTGAGCACGTCGGGATGTCGGATGGTGCGTAGCTTGCGCAGCGCATTCTTGGCGAGCGGTATCGTGGACTTGTTGATGGGGTGCACGAAATCGTACTCAAAGACCGACACGGGGCTTCCATCGTCCTATGTGCTGGTAAGGTCAGTTCGTATTGGAGATTTAATGCGTGGGACAGTACACGTTTGGTAGCGTCGTAAAGGACCCAGAAAGTTTCGCAAGAAGCGACCTTTTGACCGAGTGTAAAAGGCAAATTAATGCCCGACTTTTGGACGAGCGTTGAGACGGCAGCTGAGCCAAGAGTTCGTAGGTAGTCCATCTTGACTTTCAAGAAGAGAGACCAAAAATAGAAATCATTCCGTACTACTCTATAAATCCTCCCTCTTGTCGTAAATATCATAAGCGGCGGGAGTCCCCACGGCTTGCAGCTCGCCTGCAACATTTTCCACACCCATGAAAACTCGAAGTAGGTTCCCTCCCGTCAGACCAGCGAGTTCGTACTTGTCCCAGCCCCGACGATAGAGTTCGGCGATCTGGCGGAGTCTGAGATGCTTCCCGAAGCATGAACAGAGCAAAGCTTACGAGTGCAGGATACTTTGAAACATCTTCCAATCCTTCCGGAGTCGATTCGATTCCGTCGAAATCACTGCCAATACCAACGCTATACGGGAGCAGGGTTGATACTGCTTGACATACTCTGAAAGAAGTAACAGCTCACTGTTTCTTTCCGGCAACTCTCGCAACGTGCTCAACATGATCAGCCACGGTTCGGACATTAGCCTCGCCATCGGGCGCAACAAACTGAGGTGCAAAGTTGATCTATCAAGACGTGCATCAGAAGAGCTCAACAATGTGGCAGACATGTGGAGCTCACCATCACAATGCCATCCTTTTGTCCCTTTCCAAATCCGATTAAACCAAGAACTTCATCGGGCACGTTGCGAGCCACGTCGTGGATCTCCCGCGCTGACGAATGGGACCAAATGACAGGTGCCTTGGAGTGCAAGATTGCTTGCGTCGCAGTCAAGTCGGAGGTATGTGACAGATCGACCAACATTCCAATTCGGTTCATCTCTTCGATAAGCTTAAACCCGATAGCACTATGTAGATAACGAATCAGACGATCCAGTATACAGAGGATCAGATGCTGTACCTCAAACCATAGTGTAGGGGAGCGATTTGAGTCAAGTATCCGCACGAATCAGCGAAAGCATTGTGACACGTGTGAGTGAGGGTCACATATCGAACGCCAAGTGCATAATACTGTCGCAGCACCGAGATGGAGTTGCCTAATTGATGCGCACTGTGAATGGTCTCAGGTAAGTCGGCAAGGGAAATGGAGATAAACCGACCCCTCAACGCCAATTAGGCTTGCAATCTTTCCCTGCGTAATGGTCTGCTTAATATCCTCCGTGCTGAGTGCGACATTGAATGTCTGGAAAAAACTAAGCACCAATCGGGTATAAAACGCAGACAAGTCTCACATCCGGGTACTTTTCAATCAAACCTTTGGCGACATCAATTTGTTCAAGTGTATCGCTAAAATAAGCTGTTCAATCAGTTATATCAAATAAATTTTGGGAAAGACATACCGGACTCGCCACGAAGCTGTCAAAAAGTCTTTTGTGTCCGCGGAAGCATCGGGACACGGGACGTATACAGACCTACCAGAGACATGAGTCGACCCGGGTGCGAAGTAGGCGAGAAACGGCACACCAGAAGAATCCGCCTACTTCTCCTTTTCGCAGACGGGGAATATCGACGTGCCCTGGTGACTCGACATCGAGTGGAATGTCAGAAACATTGTTTCGCCATGCTTTCCTTGCAAGCCAAGGTAAATCTGACGGTGTGATGATCAAAAAACGAACATGCAATCGAAAAATTCAAACTAACCGATGTGACCATCCTACGCAAAACATGAGCCACGGGGTCAACCAGAGACGCAAAGTACGCACGATCACAGGGGCAGAATCGAGCAACCTACGGGCTGCGAGATCCGGGTCCCTAGGCAATTTTCCAGACCAACCATACTCCCTGAGATGAATGGGGTCGAAGAGAGCGATTATGACACCCAGGACGAATACTACGCCCAAGGCAGCCCAGACGGCGGAGCGAATGTGGAGCGTTCGGGACCGCTGTCGCGTGGCTGTAAATTCATCGTCATCGTGTGCATAATTGCGTTGGCCTGATTCCTCGCTCCGAAGGAGGGGCTCGTTTTCAGTGCTCATTGTCGCGAACGACAATGAATGTGGTGGTGAGAAGAAGAAGAGGGGACTTCACACATCCAGGTCGGCTCAGTGCGATTACGTAAAATTTGGTGACGAACGCTTGACTGAGCTTTTGATATGAATCCAGCCTGAGTTACTTACTCGCCATCCGGAGTCACTCGCCGGGATAACTCGAGTTCAAATCTGTAGCTCTGTGGCGCACGAGTGAATAGAATCAGGGGGTGAAGTGATGGGATGAAGTGGCATCCGGACCAAGAAATCCGAGTCCCACTCCGAGATCTCACCGGGCCGGCGCAAAGTCCGCTCTGAATGCGATCATGTTTTGCAATTCCCAGGTTGATGTGACTTCACATGTTGTAGCCAACGCGAGACTCATCGTTCATCGATCATCAAGATATTGCGGAGATGACTTGAGGGAGACGAATAACCCAAAAAGCCGGTTCTTCGCACCGCGTGTGCTCCGTTTCACAACATTTGTGCAGCTCCCGTTATGACTAGATGAGCTTGCATCGTTTCTTCTTTTTTCAAAAACGCTAGGGACGGTTTTCCCTACTAGCTAGTGCTCGACTCACACTTCATCAATCAAGTAGGCGTCATCAAATGATGGGACGCAGGACTCAGAACACTTTCGTTCCGTTCCGCATACTCTTCATGCCGTTACTGTGTTTTCCTTCTGATAACACGTCGCTTCGGTAATCGAGGCAGAGTATAGACCCAAACATCCAACAGGCTTGCAAAGACAGATGGAGCGTTGTCGCAAGCACCTGACGAATCAACTGAGAAACGCAGCATCTCGAGAGGCTGCGGTAAATTCATGAGCACATCCAGCCCCTAAGTTGAAGCTCAGGTCATCGAACACTCCAGGATTCCCTGCCAACGAAGAGGTGCAGCGCAGGATTGGATCATCCAATCCTCTTGAAGTCCACCGTAAGCATACGCAAGCACTCAATATCAGCGGCACCGACGGGTTGCATCATATACCTAACACACATTATCACTTGGACGTTCGACGTCTACAGGAAGAATCTGGCATGAATGGAATGTCAGAACTTCGAGCTGGCAGTACCGCGATCGTATATGTCTATAACCCACTTCGAGACCCAGTGGAGCTTGCGAACTAATATTCTTCATGAGCATCATTGCAGCAACCTATTCCAAATTGAAGGATCATAATCGCCCATGAGCCCACGTAGTGATGTTAGCTGGTCAAGCGTGAGCGCGAGAGTTGTCCCTCTGCATAAATCCTCAGCGATGCGTGACAAAGAAGTGATTTTAGTAGCGTGGGAACATTTTCATATACGGACTCTGCCACTTATGCCATCGATCCGGGGACTTTCTCGAACATATAGGCACATCCAACCATCCTTTTAGCCTCGCACGCGATGAAGAATAACGCGAAACACGACAACCCACTTCCTGTGTACGACTCACGTCCACCTCCGTGGGTACCACCATCCCACCAGTCGGCTGACGTAGGCGAGTCACGGAAGCATCGCACCAGAAACAGGAGATTGATCATGCAGGTCTCCGCAGGATATCTTGGTTTCCATCCTCCGTATCCTGGGCAGGATGAAGATGTCTTGTCCGAACAAAATGTCAAGAGCGGGTTTGTTCTCGGTCCATATGTCCAGGTGTGTAGAATGCTTAAGCATCTTTCATCAATACATCCCTTACCTCTTACCAGTCAGAGATCTCTAGTGCAGCAGAGGCTTTGTATTCCCACCCCGCCACTGAACAGGACCATATTTTCGATCTTGGCGCGCTTGTGCAATTGGAGAACATTATGGGCGAAATATTTGCTCGCCGTGCCGATAATAGCCCTGCCGTTCCGTCAGTGAACTTCCTCACGCTATACCTGACACTCATTTCACGACAATGCTAGTCTTTGGACCTTCAAGATGCCCTCTCGTGTCACTCTCAACGATGCAAAGCGTCAGGCTTGGTTTGCAGATCTGGCAAACGAGGATGTTCCGTTGCACAAGCTTGGTAAGAGTGTACCGCACGGCGCGAAAGGACACGATCTTCTCGACTTGTTGCAGTCCAACAATGTAGCGATCCCTCGTGCTGTGTGGTTTTTGCGAGTTCTCGGCGCAAACGAGACCGTGCGTTGATGCATACCTCAGCAGTTCGTAATGATTGATTTCTTACTCAAGGCAGGTCTACGGAACAAGCCGAATTATAACCCTACGCAGTATAGCATCGATTGGACGAACGTTGTGACAAGTTATATCAAGAAACAGCTCGCCGAAATCGCATTGCCTAGTGCTCCTCGTCT
>JBBPOJ010001667.1:0-12170 GCA_038091395.1 Leccinum rimulosum | reverse complement strand
ATCCGATCATGTGCCACTCGATTTGCCCGATTGCGTCGAACTGGTCGCGCATATCCATGGGGTCGTTGTTTGGCCTGATCTTGTACAACGTCGTCGTCCCCTTGCCGACTTGGTACGGATGGGTTGTTTTGTATAGCACTTGACCGCTTTCGTGGGTGAAGACGGCGTTGCGCACGGACTGGGAGGACAGCGTGAGCTGCATCGAGGGCGTTCAAGTTGGATTCGTTTGGGTGAAGAAGGTGTCTGATATAAGTTCACAGGACGAGCTCGTTCTTCGTTGGATTTCTACACAGAGGTCCCTCGCTGAGGGGCAATGACCGCTAAAACAGTACCCCTTTTCTAAATCCGTTTCCGCGGTGGGCTGATCCACAGGTTCGTATGCCATCTCGAAAGGTACCTGCGTTTGACTTCCTTTACAATGAACTTGTTCGGTCATCAAATGTCGTTCCGGCTCATTTTTCTGCCCTCTGGCACTGGAGAGCACCCAATTGGTCAAGTGGGCGGGTGAAGGAACAGAGCGCCACCAACAGATAACGGACAAGTGAAAACCATCCACTGACAGATAGCCGCCTGGTTCCTAAGTTATGCCACATCGCTTCCTAACCACACACAGGTTTGACGCTCTGGAGATGATCGGGAGGAGCCTGAGGCCGAGTCACGTCGACTGGGAGATAACATATAGGTGTATGACAGCCACATTTCTGCTCCGGGTTCAAGTCATCCTTCTTGTCCGCATGATGACGAAAACGGTTATTTCGGATGTTGTTTCGTTCTCGCCCGTAAAAGCTGTATGTATGGACCCACAGTAAAGCGTGGCTTAACTTCCACACCAGCAGTGAGTAGAGATTCGCGGAAACAGCGTACGTCGATCTCACAAGAAGTAAAGCATCCCATGCTCCGTTGTTCTCCTCGCAAATCTTGTCTATGAGGATTTTCTCCGCGTACACAAAGGTGAGGATGCGTCCGGATCGATTTCTGGGCTTTTGCTTTGGTCCGACTGTCCACACCAAGGCCCCAGCAAACTATGGGCGACCTCCCCGTGACAAAGTCACTCAGCGACAGTCGACGAGATGAATTGGGTGTACGCACCACTAAACAACAATGTCCCAAAATACTTCAGCGCTCTTGTTCTTTATCTGCGCGTTAGGTTTGACTTTCCTGATTGTGGACCGCAGTGAATTTGTTGTCAGTATTTTTAGTGATGATGGTGGTGGCGTTTGACATGACTGCGAGTTCTGCAAGTCTCGCACGCTCCGCGACTAAACTGATAATGTCGGCGGCAGAGCAGCCACCCTCTGCGTTCGCTGCCTCTGGAGAAGACGCGATCGCGCGCTCGATCGACACCACGTCCGGCGTGTCCGCACAACGCTCAGAATCGTCGGACGTCGACGAGTTTTACGAGATCAAACGGACGGCGGAGATCGTCTGCGAAGGAAACTACAAACGGGTCAGCCCACTGCCATTGACATCCCCTTCACCTTCCACATTGTTGAACACGATCCACAGGTCGCGCTTCAGTTTCCGGACGAACTCTTGCACGACGCCGTTCCGATCTATCGCTCACTCAAACGGAGCGTCGGTGACGGACACGACCTGTACGTTTTGGCAGACACGTCTTACGGCAAGTGAGAACACACGTCCACGTCTTGCGACTGCCTCCGACTACTCAACATAGTTGTTGCGTCGACGAGGTCGCTGCTCAGCATGTCGATGCTGACCTTATAGTTCACTATGGCCATGCTTGCATGAGCAAGTGGGTTCTCTTCCTACTCTGCGGGACTAGGAGTTAACGACCGCCATAATAGAACATCTCGATTACCCGTTGTCTACGTCTTCGGCCGCAAACCAATAGATGTCGATGATTGTGTCCAGGAGCTCAGCAAGATCCTCGCAACGCTGCCCGACACGAGTGAAACGGTGACAAGGTCTGTTCTCATTCGACACGATGTCGGCTATTCGTATCGAATGGGTGCGTTCCGAGATTTGCTCAGACGTGAACAAAGGTTGATGGTAGACTTTATAGGGGACATCGGGAAACTACTGCGAGAGAGAACCGAGCTATCCGTCTTGTATCACGAGATACCTAACCGGGTCGACCCAACGCCAGCACTGGACTCTTCGACACCCAAAAACGAAGCTAATCAATCTACATCATCAAATGGAGATTCCAAGATCGAGGAGGCCCCAATCATCCTATACATTGGCGAAGAAAGTCTTACACTTACGAACCTGCTAATGACACACTCCTCAAGTCGGGCGAGTCTGTTTGGTCGATGGTTTAAATGCTAGTTCATGACATCAACTAACAGGTTTACTCGTACGATCCGATCGCTAAATCCTCAAGACTAGAGTCAGAACGAACAAACAAATTGCTCATGCAGCGTTTCGCTGCTGTCCAAAAGGCGCGCGACGCTGACGTGTTCGGCATTCTCGTTGGCACGCTTGGTGTCGGTCAGTGCTTGTATCTGATATGGTCACCATCTTGATGACGGCCAACAGCGTCTTACTTACCTGTCATCTCCCATCTTCGCAAGATTCTCGCGAAAGCACGAAAGAAGAGCTACACGATCAGTGTCGGCAAGTTGAACCCCGCAAAACTGGGCAACTTTATGGAGATCGAGTGTTTCGTTTTGGCGGCCTGTCCAGAGAATAGCGTCATCGAGTCGAGAGTGCGTGTGTCAGTCTCCGTCCGTGACATATAGCTTATCCTGAGATATTCCATACAGGAGTTTTATCGACCGATCGTCACGCCTTACGAGTTGGAAGTCGCGCTTCAAGCTGAGGGCACATGGAGCGGCCGCTATGTATTAGATTTCGGTCGGCTGCTCGCTGAACATGATTGTTAGTGTTCTTGTTCCTCGATGACTATACGCGCTGACACTACTCACTCTGAAAAGCTGGCCAGGACTGTGTAAACGAGGAACAAGACCGGGATCCGGACCAACCTACATTCTCCCTCGTGACCGGAAAATACCGCCACAGTAGACGTTTTGGAGGTAATGATTACTCCCGAATACACGGTTCTCCGATCTCATCGTTTCGCCCTCGCTTGCAGCCCCTGAACCCTCTGACGACGGCGACATGTCATCACCAAACGCGATGGTTCTACGGAACCAAGACGGGACAATGACGGTGCTCCCGGAAAGTGCCGCAGGTACGTTCGCGTCGCGTCGCGCACACAAAGCAAGTGAACTGACCCGGTGTTCTCCCCATCCATTGTCTGTATCGTGACATAGCGTTGTACCTGCAATCTCGATCCTTCCGTGGTCTGGAAGCGAGAGTGGGCGAGGATGCGCCGAGCGTGCTGGAACAGGGGCGTAGTGGGATCGCTCGGGGGTACACGAACGATCGCCCGACCGGGGATGATTGATACAGGTGCACTGTTCCGTTTTCGAACGCAATGAATGAGGCCGCGAGTATAAGATTTGCATGTTGCCGTCGCGTGATTGGATTTTTACTCCCCTGACTGCCATGGTAGCCCCAGAGAACACATAGTCATTTCCTCGGCCCTGATATACCGCTTTCCGAGCTCAGCTGTCGTCAAGCGACACGTTTTCACTGCAAAACAAAGCAGAAGTCCTCGAGTCTTGCACACGGTGGACTTTTGACATACGGTCCGATGTTACCGAAACGACAGCCATGCTTATCATCGCTCTTGGATGTTCGTCACAAAGGCGTCGTCAGATTCAGAGTGCAACCCGTTCAGAAAGAAAGAACGCCACAAAGAACAACTCGTCGAGTTTATAACGAGAGACCACCACCATCGCGTACGATTCGAGCGTTCTTCCCATCCATCCAACCCTAAGCCTGAGGACTCCGCCACTGACACGTTCGACCGATATCTCTGTTGACAAAGTTCGATCGTTCATAGTGAACGGCACGCGCAGGATCTCCTGGCTGCGCTGGAGAGTGTCATCCTGTGAGCCACACACAGGACGAGCGAGCCATCCGTTCAAGCCGAGCAGCCGCCCGAGTACGTCGACGCACAGTTTGAATCCCTCTGACGTTCATCTCCATCGAGCAAGCTCACGCAGCTCAGGTGAGGATGATCTACTTTCGGAAAAGAGTACAGGATGGGATGGGGGGTGAAGCAGCGAGCAAAGAAACGTTGGCTATGCGTAATGTCGAGCTCACTTTTCCTTTTGTCCTCCATGCCCATCACGCCGTCGCTCTCGGTTCAGATTTGGAAGAGTCCCGACCTGAAGATGAGAGGTTAAAGGTACGTTGTTTACTATGTGCGGCCCGGGTGCGTCCGATCCTGTGTCACTATGGCTGGATGCTTTCTGGAAAAGCTTCCACCAACGTCCAAGCGAGAATGTTGTGCAATTTGGACGCCATGTTTCCTAGGTGCCTGTGGTGGTGACGACGAGAAACTCCCAGGAAACAATAGCGGCGGTGCGTGGAACAATTACGTTTAGCTGTGACCGTACTTACATCCCACAGACGACTGCGCGTCCAAGAACGCACTGGAAGAAACACAGACAGCGCTTGAGCCCGAGACGAGATCAATGCAAGGTCGGCATTTTCCATGATACGTCACATCTCCTGTTTAGCCCAAACCGCTTTGGCCTGCAACGCCCCCCCATTGTGCCCGGAATGATGAAACCACACGCCGTCCAAGCGCGTCCCGGTAAAGCTGTGGACCAAAGCGTTGTGGGTCCACAATAGTGGGCAGATATAAGGATGGCCTGTGTTCCGCACACGGAGTCCCACCTTTCCATCATCCCCTCGAGAAATCGGAACTCCTGATTTCCTTGATCTCTATCCATCACACACACACTCATCTATCCAATCTCATCTATCATGGCGAGCGCCGACCAGATTACGGACATGGTCGCGCTCTTGCTCTTCCAGAATATCAAAGAAGGCATGCAGAACGGGCGGGTCGCCGACCTGAACGCTGCCAAGAACGAAGTCGATTCCGCAATGGCTGAGCTCAATCGCAGGCGCCTCCCAGAAGAACGTGCATACTTCAACGTCGAGCTCGTAGCGTACGTTTGTCTTCTCCTCTCTCCTCCACGTCGACTGACATCCGTTCCAGACAGCTCATCATAGAACTCGGTTCCATGCGAGAGAAGGTCACCAAGTGCGAGGCACAGCTTGCCGACTTTGAGAATCAGGCCAAGCTTATCAAAGAAGATACTACACAGCTCGTCGCCCGCGCGGAGGCGTGCACCTTGTTGGCGCAACAGCAACAGAAGGAGAACGTCAAGGTCCTCGCTGCTATGGAGGACGCGAAATCTAGCGCGCTCATCGCTCTGCCGCCCCACTGCGCCGCCCCCGCACCGTCTCCCATCGACCCCATCTTACGTGCTGCGCCCTCCAGGACAGCCGTCGTCTCTTTCCCCGGTGGTCCGCGAACCATTACCATCCATCCTCCCCACAGTCCAAACCACCAGTCAGTCATCCGTGATGAAACTGGGGATGTCATCATCGACTTTAGGCGCGCCAAGCCGTTGCGTCGCGAAGGTGCTTTCAGAGGTGCACTCGAAGACATCAACTGGCACGAGATCACGCGCGTTCGTGGCCGTGCGCCCGAGCTTTCGGGTGTTCGTGCACCCATCCCGCCTGTCCCTCGCTGGCCCGATCGTGTTCAGCCATCTGCTAGTGGTCCTCCCTCTTCTCGCACCCCGGCCGATATCATCTCCAGGCAGCGCCAGTTGTCGACTTCTTTGAAGACAGATTCGTTCAAGCGAATCATAGCCCCGGAGTATCTCGCGGACATAAATCCTCCTTCCCAATCATCCAACGGATCCTCTTCCACCACACCAAGGGCTTCCCAGGATTCGCAGAGCCCTTCGAGCGGCAAGCAGGATGTCTTCGTGACTCCGCTCTCCACTCCCCCCTCCCCCTCTGCCGGACGAGGCAAGAAGCGTACTCGGGATGACGAAGACGACTCGGATAGCGGCGTGCTATTAACTGCTAACGCGCGCGAAGAAGTTTCTCGGCGGATTGGCCAGCAAACGGTTGGCAAAGAGCCCACGACGCCCACTCCTGTCAAGCGCGAAGAGTCGCAGTCACCCGAAGGACCTGCGAAACGCAAGAAGCTTTGCTTGTCAACGCCATCAGAGGCCTTGCAGCCGTCCGGTTCTGGGCTCCTCACGCGTACCCGCAGCATGCTCGACGTCACCCAGATGATTTGAGTCCCCAAAAACGGGCGCTCATGGCACTTTCCCCGATCACGCACTTTTCCGTTTCTACTCTTTATCATTTTTTCATTCTTCTTTCATTATTTTTATATACCGCGTGTATCATTAGAGAACGACCGTTTGCTTGAGCTTAGGGGAAATGAGCGGATGTATTTTTCTCGTGTGTTGTGATCGAACGTTCTCACTAGTCTCGTTGGATTTCAGTTGGATCTCTCTCGAATGGTTGTTTTCCTTTTTTTTCCTTTCCGGTACGATAGTGTACAATAATACATATTTCATTGTTCTGCAAAGTGAAAAAGGTGTTGGATTTAGTTTATAGTTTAGTCCACACTCGACGCCCGATGCTACGTTAAATTTAATTGACCAAAGATCTCCAGAATCAAAGGTCGTGATGATCAATAGTTTTTTCCCAAGCAGACATCCACCAAATTAAGATCCCACCAGAGCCATGGCAGCGACGCCAGCCAAGAGGCTGAACAGCGCAAGCGCCTGCCTCCGGACGCTGCTCCGCCACAAGAGCGGATCCATCACGAAATCACCAGCGAGCATCTCGACGCACGCAGCGTACGTTAGCATACCCGCCGAGACCGCAGACATAATTCCCTGTGTTAGACGCACGTGCGCTGCGAGTTGTGAAGACGGTGTGCAACGTGCGAAGTCCCCGTCAGCTCCGAATCCAGGGATGATCAAACGTGGAAGGGGACGCACCCATGTCGTCATCGTACTTGAATACGAGCATGCCGAGCAGGATCCCAGCGGGCGCGGTTATGGCAAAGAGACATGCGAGGACGGGTTTGAGGATGTTCAGGTATGTGAATTTGTCCTCCCGAGGCGAAGGGAGGGATGATATTCTGATACCCAAGGAAAGTCCCTCGAAGAGCTGGTGGAATATCACGGCGATCAAAAGGGAAGCTGGGTAAGCGTCGCGTGTAGTCGTGAGCGAAGAACGGGAGGAATGATCGACGATGACGCACCAAAGTCTGGACCTGACGTTATCGACAGGGTCAAACCGATGACTAGCGAGTGAATCATGATGCCTAATTGTAATACCTTTGACCCGTATGAGTGGTGAGAAAATTAGCGAGTCAAAGGTAAAGGTGAGGACTCACGAGAATCCCGACGATCTGCTTATTTCCGTTAGTCTTATCTTCGTGGTGGTGGTGGTGGTGGTGGTGCCCACGGGAATGATGGTGTTCGTGGGTATTCGTGACGTCTTCGACACCGTGGTGATGGTGATTATGGGAAGTTTCGTTGTGGTTTACGTGACCCGCACCGGTCGGTAAATGCTGCGCAAATCCCCCTGGGCCAAACATTGTCACAGGTCGACTGCGTTCATGGTGTGCCTCGTGTAAGTCTCGCAATTCGTGTCTGTGATGACCATCAAAAAACGCCGATACGACACCACACGCGGACTCGTGCGTATGAATATGGTGGTGAGCGGCACCATACGAGGGCTCCGGGCCATTATGAACATGGTTTGGTGTGCAATGAGAATTTATTTCCCTTAGTAGTGGTGTTTGCTCTGGATCAGAGCGATCTATGGTGGTGATTTTTGGTAGAGGTGGTGAGCATTCTAAATCGGCAGGGGTGTCGTCTCTAGGAGTCGGTAAGACTGGCGAGGACTGCGTTGGTGAACTACATGACTGTAGTCGATCGACGTAAGAGGTCGATATGTCTGCACCTCCACTTTAATCAAGCTCGGAAGAACGAGGCAGAGAGAACACTTGCATTCGACGAGAAATATGGCCAATAGAGAACATAATCTGGAAGGACTATGAGTGTGCTTTATTGGAGATGGACAAAGAACACGAACACAATAAGGCCAACATGCTTTCCAATATTCCAGCGAGCTAGCACTTCAGGGCTTCTCAGCGCCTCGAACGAGTCCTGCAGCAAATGCACAAATGCTGTGGATAGGATGACGCCTGGTTGACACGTTATCGATCAGAACCACGAAGACGACGGATTCTGTACGGCAACGAACCCGTTCCAAAGTGCTTCCCGATGAAGAATATGATACGGGGGATGCGAAGAAACGATATACGTTTCGAGAGAGTTGGGAACGACGCAGCTGACGTGTGTAAATCAGTCGCGAGCTGAAATGGGCTACGATCGGCTCTGCCTCACCCAAGAGGGAAACCACGAAAATGAATAGCGTGGCAACTATGCGCGCGTAGAATACTTCAGTTTCTGACTCCATCAGGGCAGACCAGAAGGTGATGATATCTATAACATGAGATAAGATATCTCTCTGAAAGCATCTACTGCAAACATACCTAGGTTGGCAGCAGTGATTGGAACAATCTGAGGCTGCGATGGCCAGGTTAACCGTGGTGATGGGGGTATGTTTATCGCCGGGCGTGCAGACGGTGTTATGGGCATTTTCGAAGTTACGCAGGGTCTATGACCAAATATACCCCAGCCAGGCTATAAACGGGGAATAACCTAGTTGAGGAAGTTGGTGAAATGAAGTCAAGGGAGAGGTCGGACTATAAGGCAGACCGAGACGAGTACCGCGCCAGTCATATATGAATTATGTAATCTTTAGGCGCCCGATCAATTAACTAATACTTTAATTTAATTTAAGTAACTACGTTATGACCATGGCCCATGATGGACTGAAAATTCACCGACCCCTCGTCTCGGCAATACTGCAGACTGGTGTGTAGCGGGACCGATTCCTGCTACATACATAGTAACGTAGGTACTAGAACATCGAAGACGCGCTCACTTTTTTTCCTCGTGGAAATGTGGCCGATTAGCTAGCAACGTTGCCAAATGCCGATCATATACTTACTCGGGTCGTTGAGTGGGAGGTACCCATAATTATCACACTGCATGGCACATTTGGCGTGACAGACAGTTGGGGCCTGCCGCCAGTGCAGTGCGCGTGAGAAGCAAAGTGACCGCCGCCGTTTCTTCAAGTCCTTACTCGCCCAGAGTCTGTCTTAGCACATTAGCAATACAGTCAAGTTCGTTTTTCGTACCCGCCCTATCTTAGCTCACGGCCAGACGTTCGCCCAACTCACACCTCAGGTCATGACGAGTTACTACGCTTTTCGGTACCCAACCCTTCCTTTCTCGTAAGTCACTGATCTCTCTCACGCACTTCCCCCCTTCACGGAGCACGAACACACAGATTGTGGATTAGTGGTCTTCAGACTTCGACGGTGACGGTGCCAAACAGAGGCACCGAGTGAACTTATTCAAGTGATGCTTTGGTCGCGCAGTGCAAGTTCCGACGCTCCTCCAGTACTATGACTCCAGAATTATGACCACCACTAAAATTACGATGCTTCCGTACCTGAGGCGCCATCGCAAATTCGTAATCGAGCCGCGGTGAGTAACAGAAGACCGGCCCGTCCGGTCAACGACCAACAGGGTTCCCGCAACTGACATAAGGGTAAGTGCATATACTTGATACGTATGGATGGATCTAGTCTCCCGTAGGCAGGAAGTACGATGGATCGCTTTGCCACTGGTGGTGTGATTTACCCAACTCGAGTGGCTGAACGTCTATCAAATTGAATTGAAACTGAGATATGATATATGACCAGCCCGTCCGGTCCACGTTTCAACTTATCAGCGACCAACAGGGTACCTGCAATTGACGTAAGGTATGTACATAAGTAACCTTGATACGTATGGATGTCTCCCGTAAGGGCATGCCCTAAGTTAGGTAGGAAGTACATGACTCAGGAAGTGGCGAGGACACGCTTTTCCCAGAGAGTAAACATAATCAGTACGGGTCTACGCCGATGTCATGACATGATGACGGAGACGATCGTTGCACCCGCATACTCTACCAGAAAAAGGTAAGGACACAGTGTTACGAAAACTGAAGGAATGTAATAAGAACCCGTCGAGCGCTACGTGTTCTACTGATGCAATCCCTTGACCCA
Source organism: Leccinum rimulosum (assembly GCA_038091395.1). Taxonomy (NCBI): domain Eukaryota; kingdom Fungi; phylum Basidiomycota; class Agaricomycetes; order Boletales; family Boletaceae; genus Leccinum; species Leccinum rimulosum. The sequence goes on along the minus strand of JBBPOJ010001667.1, from coordinate 2,119 downwards.
ACTGAATGTTATGCACACCCACGCTGGTATACCAACGTGGGTGCCGCACGGCAGCGAATAAGTGCCGGTGGGTACCACCCCCCCTGCCCGATTGACCTGTGGGAATCGCCCCAGCAGGAAGCTTCCCTCCTCCACACTCGATTCTACCCAAATTGCAACCAATCCATCCGGGGTCGCGCCCTCGGCTCATACCGCTAGCGCCTCTGCGACCTGGCCAACTCCGTCAATAGGGCTTAAGATCGGTAGGCTGGTAACTAGAACCCTAAACGGCCTCGGACGAGCAGTGGTAGGGGTAGCGAGGCCTCCCCAGCTGTATGGACGGAAAAGAAAGATAATCCCAGTGACCTGAGATAGATGATAAAGAAAGAAAGGAAGAGAGAGAGCCACAACAGGACTCATAACTCGCGCACGACCGGGTTCGAGAACCACGTCACATATTCGGCCTTGGGTAGCACGACAGGTACTCTGACCTGTTCGACGTTCCCGCTACCCGAGTCAAGTTTCAACTGACGGAAGTCGCTGAACGTCCCAGGCAGGATGAGCAGAATGGTCGGTTTGTGGAGCTGTTCGGCCTCAAAACGCTTGGAAATATGTACGTGGATGTATTTGTATGAGTTGTATCCAATATTTGATCGAGGCAATGAGTGCAAGTTCAGACACTACAGTAAATTGTGTTTCGTGAGCGAGATGCACGATGGGGTGAAACATAGAAAGGCTCACATTCACCACTGGCAAGCTCGACAAAGAACCCAATTGTCCAAGGCAGCCAGCGATCGTCGACGTTCACAAAAGGTACCATTGCAGCCCTCAGCTTTTTTTCTGTGAACATGTTTTGTTCGATTACCATGATCACGCTGTCAACGAGTCGATCAACTGGACATATGCGGATGCTTACTTGCGGCGCTGAACAAATCGCACGATGGGAGTGCCATCTACTGTTGTGTCAAACCCAACGATCTCGGTCACATGTTCTAGACAATATCCCCATAGGCCGTCCGGGGTTGGTAACACGATGTCATATCGTTTCCTCATCTTGACTTCCCATCAAGGTGTGATTCAGTGAGTTACTCAGTCTCGCGAGGAATCCTACCCTTCAGCTGAGCGACCGCACTAATTGAGTCGTCGTTCTGTCCGAAATCCAAAAACTCGATAATGATCCCATTCATCAACTTGAATTGGTCCAACTCCCGTGGATTGTAACGAAACCCGACCTCTGAGGCTTCCGTGCACGCATACACCCAAAAAGTATATCTGTGTTGGGACCAAAGTTCGGTTGGGCCTCCACGGGAGCTGTCAAATGAGGCATACCAGATACGAGATCGTGAACGCATCAAGGGGACAGATGACGCAACGGTACCGCTTGAAATATCGGTAATATGTAGAACGAAAGTTCGGCCAAACGTGACCGCATTAACCTGGACCAGTAGATGGGCAACCAAGAATGCGTTGTTTTGACTCGGACGCAGGCTCTGGGTGTGGTAAAAGGTTGGGCTATTTACGGGTTCGGACTCAGATATCCACCCAACAACTTCAAGTTGGACAAACCTTCAATGAGCCTGGTAACGCCGAACTTCTTCTACTCCCTCCAGATGCGGAATGGTGCCAGTTTCGATACATGTCATCGATATCTGCCCCGTCCACCCCACCCCACACCCTTTGTTTACTTCGACTCCCATTTCACCATGACGCGCAGGATTTGCACGGCGGTAAAAAATAAGAGGACTGGGATAGTAGAATCGGGGTTGCTGAGCTTGGAAGTAACCGTCGCATGTAGTAATGTATGTGTCTGTATAGAGGCAACAATGATGGGTAGCTCGGACTCTGAGTTTGGGCAAGCGCTGTCCGTGACGGTTGTCGGAGACAGTTGGACGGCCTCCAAGTTGAACTTGAATGATCATAGAGAAGCACCGTTAGCTAATCAATTCCCACGAAAATCGCTTCGCAGAGCGGAACAGAAAACGGCCCGAGCCGCGCCGTACAGACCTGGATGACCATGTCGCTCCTCGTCCTCTCCGCACAAGACGTCGACGCAGTTGTATCTGAGTTACGATCAGATGATCTTGAGACGCTCATGGCATCTGTATTCTACAGGCTCTCTTCTGGGTCAGACTATGCGTCC
>JBBPOJ010001666.1:0-12175 GCA_038091395.1 Leccinum rimulosum | reverse complement strand
GTCCGCCGTACGAGCACCCGTGATTTGCTCGGCAAGCGTTTCGGACGCATCGACGTCGTCCAGGGAGTCGAGGTCCAGCAACTGCCTAGACCGGTTGAGAATCCATTCGGAATCCGAAGAGAGATCTCGACGAGCTCCAGATAGGCCAGGTACACGACGTACGCTGCGATCGCAGAAATATAGTTGGTGCCGTACGCCAGCGCTTGGTTGAACCGCGTTTAAAACGAGCGCGAATGCACGGTCCCCACGAGCGGCGCAGTGTCAAATTCGGACAGGATGGGAACCAGCATATCGGGAAAGATGTCTTGAATCTCCAGCACTTGGCGAATGGTCCGAAGCACGCGAACGATCGTCAGCAAAAAGAGGGGCTCTTCGGAGGGGAGCTCGCGCTCGAAACCTTCGATCCCGTCGACGATGTAGGACAGGATGGTAGACTGGAGTGAAGAGTTCGTGAGCACTTCAAATCCGGGATGAGATGACGGTCTCTCACTTCAACGTCTTCTATTCCCCAGACGAGGTTCTCGATCTCCCACCCCAGGGAACCTCGACAAACTTGAGGCACAGGTCGTTCATCGTCCATCGTCCCGAGTGTCGCGCATATTTCCGGCGAGGCAAGTCCGCGAACGCGTTGTCCACCACGAAACTAACATAGGGACCGATACCAGGTAGGCGGTAGGGCTGGCCCAGGTTCTCGGGAATGATGCTGAGCGGCTCGGCGCAAAGAGGGGTACAGCTTGTAGGCAGCCTTCACCTCGTCCAACTCGACTCCCATACCCTTGACAGGTGGCAAGACGGCGCTTGCGCCGACCGACCGCCTGGATACGCAGGCACGTATCTTGATCGCCTCGACTCTCCATCAGCATCCACACAACCTTGCATAGGTCAACGCCAGCGACACCCACCCCGGGCTCGCAAAACGCGGCGAGAGCATCAAATATGGCGCCCTTTAGTTTCAGAGGGATACCAAGAGGAATGTGTCGGGGTTGGGTATTTGAAGAGATGGCGAGACGCACAGCGACGGAGCTCGTGGCCACGGCGGAAAGGAGACGGAGGAAAGATTGAACAAGAAGTTTGGGTCCGATGGGAATCTGCTGTGGAGGCTGTTAAGTAGGAGGCTGTGAGATGACAAGCGAACCACATCCACCAAACGATGTGGCGAGAGATTGCTGAGGAGGTTGGTTGGTGCATTGGTACGGTGCAGGAGAAGCCCTTTAATCGAGAAGGGCAAAGATCGTCACGGTAGTCCACGGTATCGATGGTGCGGCGCTGAACGAACCGGAGGTGCTTGGGAGACTACTGCCTGGTATACATTTCGAGCGAGAAAGTTGTACGCGAGTTCGCTGCATTATTGGAACGACGGTAGTTGACTCGCAGCCATCTCGTGATCTCCGTGTAGGACAGACGTTTCGACTCGCAGAGCGGCGTGACTGGAGCGCGCGTTCTGGCGGAAGGGACGTGGAGAGGATGAGGATGCCGATGAGTGAGTATAGCATGGCGATGTCGTTGCGTGCGCGGGTTGACCTTCGATTTCGCCGCTGACGAAACATCCTCGACGTGTCCGTCCGAACGCTTGCCAGCACGTCTTCCTGCCTCTGCTTAATCTTGCGCAGCTCCGAGTTGGCATAGTACGTGAGCAGAGACCTGGTGAGAACGTCGCACGCGTCGAGTATGGATCAGCTGTTGTTCCTACTGTTTTTGGATAAGTTGAGCAAAAGAACTCATGTGTGACGTTGTGGGTGCGCTTCTGGGGATGAGGGGGAGAGGCAGTAAAGAAAAGAAAACGCGTCTCCTTGCACAGCGTTTCATATCTGAGACCATCTTGGTTCTCCAACGAAGGGGCGGTGTCTAGTCTCGGTCATGAAGAGTACGCCAACTTTTCACCTCTGATGCAAACGTTGAGCGAGGATCGGGAAAAGGAAAAAGTGGGAAGCAGTGCGTAGAAGGCAGCGACCAAGGAAAAGTTTGCGTGATTCTATGACCTGTTGGAGGAAATCGGGGAGAGGACATCGAATGGCAAAGGTGTGGGAGGATGAGGTGGGTTGTCCACTTTGGGGCCACGGTCGCATTGAAGCCAGGTTCCTTCCAGTTTGTGGTCGGAGCGAACCTCTACCACTTCATTACGCGATGGTAGCCTTGTTGATGGCGAGGAAGGGGGTAGACGGCGTCAAAGGCGGCGAGGGTGGCAGCGTCTGAATCGTACTTCAAAGAGTCGTAGCGGGCGTTGACAACATCGTAGCCCAAAGACGGTGATGCACCTAGAGGGGGTCAGCAAGGAATACTACCAGAGAAAAAGGAAGGGCGGACATGTTGGCGGAGGGCGGGCCAGTGTTCGTCTGTGCGCTCTGTCTGCCTGTCCGGATACAAAATACAACGACCGTGACAGTGGATAATGATCGCGAGACACGCTACGCAGATCTATACACACTGACAAAACGAAGTGAGGGTTCAGTTGCGAAAAACAACTGGGAGCTCTCAAATCCCGATCTGCTCGGACGACTCCATTCCGCTGTTTTCCGCTCCTGGTTCACCGCCAGTGACTGTCAACACATAAATCGAAAGGATCGGAAATTCGGCCTACTGTTTTGCTGTTACTACATCAAGTTGGCTACTATTGCGTTTACAAGTTGGATATTACTTGTTGTATACATAAATCAGATGCTGAGGACCACTGTTCCCTGCTTCACGTCCTGGAACGCTGCACTGAAATCGTGCGTTGCTATCGTGCATGTGCATCAAAAGTAAAACATAAACATAAACATAAAAATAAAGCACAAAGAAAAAAACGCCAACGAGATAGGCGTCCTTGTCAATCAAAAAAGTGATGTGGCAGTACCATCCATCAAGAAACGTCTACCGGGTTAAGAGACATGTTGAGGATGCCGAAGAGGCCGCCTGCGCCTGCTCTCCCGGCCGCTTCGACTGCGTCGCTAAGCACCGATTCCTTGCATTGTTCGCACCATTATCCGCACGGACAGATCGGCGCAGCTCATCTGAGGCCGCAGACGAGCCGCGGTCTCGAATCGGTACGGTCTAACAAGGACAACGCGGCTGCCAACTCTCCGTACGGAGGAGGGCTTTCGCTGAACCACAAGTCGTCCCCTCGACGACCCTCGCTGGCGTCCATATTCCGACTGGGACAGAAGAGCATGTCGTTCTCGTCGCAAGATAGCCGTAGCGACAGTCGGGGGAGTACGCGGACGGAGGAGGACTGGGATCAGATCGAGCCGGCGATTGATTTGGATGGTGCGGCGCGGGGGTCGGGGACTGTCAAGGGACGGAATGAGGGTCGGGCGTCGTCGTCGTTCCTCTCTGAGCGTCTTCCTCTTTCTCATGCACCGACAACCTGTGCCTGCGCCTATACTGACGCAACTGACGCAGCGACCGATGACACCACGGCGTGCAGAGCTGCCGCAGATGGTGCGGTTGGAGATGGTGGCTTCCCCGCGGTCATCGAGCGTGCAAGAGGTGTCTGATGGGTAGCAGTGGGGCGGTGTGCGGTCGTCGAGCAGTAGCAAGGACAGCAAAAAAAAACCAAAACAGGGTGTCGTTGCCTCGGACGAGTCCTTTGGCTCAACGAACGCCGTCGCGTGGGGGTTCGGAGTCCGGACGTGCCGGCGGGAGCTATTGGTAGTGGACGGATGGGGTCGGGGCGGAGCGCGCCGCCGTCGATCGAGCACGGTGGACAATTACATCCGCTTGTTCCGCATCTACATTTCCACCCACACTTGCCGCACCCGCCACATCTGCAAACTGGGGGATTAGCCGAGATCGAGCTGTCGATGACGCCGGAGAACATCAAGCCGTTGTTGAAGAGCGCAAATGAGGTGCATGTGCGGTGTCGGGAGTGTATTCAGGAGTTGCATGTGTTGTTGAATGTGACGATCGGATCTGGATCTGGGGGCGGTTTGTCTGCATCGTAGGACGATATTGGATTCATCAGTCCCAATCTGCCTCCACGCCGCTTCTTCTTCGCGCCCTCCACGTCGTGCTCAACGCCCCGAGATTCCGAGTCTTCAGAAGGAAGCGTGACCGTGCTGTTCATCCCGTCGCCCTGTCACCCCATCGCCAATTCCGGTTCACGTTCTCCTCCGTCAAAGGCGGGTCGTCAGGCGGAAGCTCGCCACTGCTGAGCATCTTTCGAAGGAGCATCAACTGCCGCTGACTGAGATCGTGTCGGCCTGTCGACGAGCGCCACGAGGGATCGGGAGGGCCGGACGTCGATGACGACGACGACAACGACGCGTTGCTGGTCATCGCAGCCGAGGATGGCTTCAAATCTTCACCAGAAAGCGTCGCAGCTCGTTCACGGTTCCTGCGGCGATTGAATTCTGCTTGCACCGGCGCAGATAGGTTCGAAGATGCTCCAGACGGCGGAGGAGACGCTGGAAAAGGCGCCCCTCTACCGAGTTCGATGAGCAACTCCGCGCACTCCCATGGTACTTTGTACTTGTTGGTGATCGCGTGAAGGAAGGGTAGCAGCGATTTGACCGTGCTCCGGAGCCTGGGTCGGGGTCGGGGCACTCGAAGAAGCGTGGTGGGATGGTGAGGTATTAGAGCGCAGCCGAGAACGCGGGCGGACGAGGTTGAACACGTTGGGCGACGTGGCGCGTGACGGGGGAGAACTCTTGAGGAACTTCTGTGCCTCGGTGAGCAGTCGATGGTAGGTCGATTAGAGCTTTTTCAGTCCTAATGACGAATCAACATCGGCTTTCACCCTCGGTACAGAAATGCAACTCACTGTCAACGCTAGAGAACAAACCCCCGGACCAAGTCCCTCTTCAACCCAATCTGCGCCTGATTGATCCTTGGGGGAATCCTGAGATCGCCCAACGAGTTCCGTCGCGGCACAGACGTAGTCAATGTAGGCGGATTAGAGACTTGTGTAGTGCAACCCAATTTAAACGAGGGCCGACTGCGGCGATGAGGTAATTTTGGCGTCGTTTTGATCGGCGTCGCCGGACATCGAAGGTCCGATAGGAGTCATGGTGATGACCGAAAGGGCGCTGGTCGAAGGCATCACAGGCTCGTGCCCGTACCAATGTCCCCGGCGGTGATGGTGGATGAAGTTCGATCAGACGTAACAAATTAGGCGTACGAGCTTGCGGCGGGGGCGTCTGCATCCCTGTGTCTGCATCCCCATCCTGCTCCCGGCCTGCATCTTCGCCCAGGTCGTCCTGGAGCGATGTAGCGTATATCTGAGCCATTTCGACCAAAGACTTGCGCTTCTTGTGTTTCTTCCCGCCTACGAGGCTGATCTTGCGTACACTACACTACCCATGAAATCCCTCGAACCTTCTTGCTGCGGAGGAAGCGTAGGCACCGGCGGAAGATACTCTGCACTTTCCGTTGGAGTGGGCGTCGAGAATATTCTCGAGGACAAGGCTCGACCAACCGAAGATCCCGTTCTCTCTCCACGAGAAAAGGACGTTGGATTCGCGTTCCTCCAGGACCAATGACTGGATTAATGGTCGCACCTCCGGGGCCGATCACGACACTTGTTCCACTTCCAGGGCCGAGTGAATACCCTGTCGGACCTGTGCCAATGGAAGGGGGTCCTTGAAACACACCCATCGCCGGCTGCGAGAACGAGGGCTCGTCAGCATTCGAAATGCCTGACCCTGGAATGCCTCCAGGCCCAGCAAGGGAGTTTGGTATGTTCGACGGGGCGATCATCAGGGAAATAGTGAGGGTTTGACCAGGGTTTATATAATTTTATAACTGATACAATGCCTGCCTTATGATTAATTCTGATAGTAACCAAGCTAAATCCATGTATGCTCTGGGAGAGATGGTGGATCTACATAATATAAAGCACCTTGATATACTTGGATAATATTTAGCAGCTGTGGATTATTATCACTGCTGGAGCTCAGACTGTTCATCATTATGACACACAAGTCTCCCTGACTGATCTGACCATTGATATCAACTTGTGTCACTTTTAGTTCAGTGTCAGATTATGTCAGCGTGTTGTAATTACTGTCTGAATGATTCGACATTTCTGCTTACATCATCCATACTCCAGTTGTCTGACAAGTGTCAGTCTGTGGTAGTTGGGGCAGGGTGAACTAGTCGGTATGTCTTGGAAACAAGTCACATCCTTCTCTTCATCCTTACCACCTTTCATCTTATAGATCTCCGGCATCAAAAAATGTCAGTCTGAGATAGTTGGGGCAGCTTGGACTACTCGGTACGTTTGAGAATATCACAGCCTTGAGTTCCGTCTTGCCGTTTCTGATCATGCAGATTTTCAGTGTCGAATGGTGTCGGTCTGCGGTAGTCGGGGAAGGGTGGACTACTCTTGGTACATCTGAGAATATTCAGCCTTCAGTTATTCATTGCCACTTCTGATCATGCAGATATATATTGTCGAATGACATCAATATGTGGTAGTTGGGACAAGGTGGACTAATCGATATGCCTGAGAATGTCGCAACTTTCCGTTACTCCTTGCCGCTTCTAACCATGTAGAATTTCAAAGTGTTGAACGATGTCGGTCTGCGGTAGTCGGGGCAAGGTGGACTAATTGGTACGTCTGAGAATGTCGCAACCTTCCGTTACTCCTCGCCGCTTCTAATCATGCAGATTTTTAGTGTCGAACGATGTCGGTCTGCGGTAGTCGGGGCAAGGTGGACTAATTGGTACGTCTGAGAATGTCGCAACCTTCCGTTACTCCTCGCCGCTTCTAATCATGCAGATTTTTAATGTCGAACGTCGTCGGTCTGCGGTATTCGGGGCAGGGTGGACTAGTCGGTACGTTTGGGAATGTTTCAGCCTTCAATTATTCATTGTCACTTCTAATCGTGTGGATATCTAGTGTCGAACGACATCAGTATGCAGTAGTTGGGGAAGGGGTACTACTATGTGGTATGTCTGAGAATGTTGCAGCCTTGTGTTACTTCTTGCCACTTCTAATCATGCAGATATCCAATGTCGAACATCATCGGCTTGATGCAGTTGATCCACAGGCATCTTGTAGATCCCTCTGGAAGTGTCGCATCAGTCAGTTCTTTCTCGTCGTTTTCCATCACAAAGAAATCCTGTGCGCAACAACGTCAGCCTGAGGGCACGGCTTGCCACACTATCTGGTAGATGCCCTCGGGGATACCTCGTCAGTCCGCTCCTTCTGGTTATTTTCAGTCATGCTGATATCCGGTCTCCAAAACATGACAGTCCTATGGATTGGAAAATGCGGGTGGATCGGTTGCAATGCGATGCTTATTCGTTAGTAATTTATGACTGCATGTTCGGATTCACGAAGATTTGGGAGTCGTAAGGAAATGGGATATATTAATGTAAAAGCAGCTAGACTCTGGACAAGGAAACATAATGGTCGACGTGTAATCAATGCCCTACGATATAAAATATGCCTATGCTTGCTCGGAACCCCCAAGAGTCATCTGCTTGTACGCGACCCTTTTCTCTCGAATTCTGGCCAACGCACTGTTCTTCGAAGGTAGACGTTCCACATCCGCGTAGGCTGGAAAGACTTGGCTGGAGTTTCCTTTCAGCAATATGAATGACATTGTGAAGCCCGAAAACGTACCGGTTCCACCAAGTAAGAAGCTGCTCCACTTCGTCCTTCTCATCTACATCGTCTAAAAGCTCAAAGATACTGTTGTAAAACCTCTCGGAATCTGTAACCAGATCAGTGCGCGAGAAGACCTGTGCTGACGTCAGTGAGAAGCGAACCTATGCGAAATGTAAGCAGTTGCTCCGACAAGGACATCGGAAAACAAACTTGAGTCGCAATATAGGCGATAGATGGCTTTGTCACGCGACGCATGCCATGAATGCGAGCGTTTCCAGACCTAGTCGCCTTGGGCTCTTGGTCGACAGAACTGGGAGATGTAAAGATGTGTTTGAACGCCTAAGAAGTAAAGTGAGATTATTCACGGTCACAGTATGACATGTCATTGTCCAACTCGATACTCACCGAGACCAACAGTCCACTGCGTAGTAGACCATTCCATGGGTCTTCGGGGTCATAGGTGTAGTTAGCATACAATAAGATAGGCCATTGATCGCCCGCAACTTGTATTTGTCCATTACTTAATTTTAATTTCGTCCTATGTCGGATTGGATTACGGAGAGTAAGTGCAAGTAGCGCGACCTGTCGCTGGAACTTACTCGGAATTAGCCCAGTCAAGGCCCGCAGGGCATAAAAGTGCACCTGTCCGCTCGTGATTGAATCCGCGCCCAGCTTTGACGTTTCGAGGAATGTGAGGGTTTAGAGCTTGACCCTTTGGGGTAATCCAGTCAATAATCGCACTTTTCATGCTCTTAGTGTCGTCTGCCCTGGAACCACTGGCACCTTTCTGGACCTGTTTCGCAGCGGTGGGTCCAATGCTTTAAGCCGGTGTTCGACAATCTCGATCACATACTAACTTACCAATTCTGCAATTGCAATCACCTCATCTTCTCCGGATTCCATCAGCCGCCCTTCCAATCCTGGTATGATTTTGAGGAGCTCCCGGAAGACCGCATATTCACTACGCTCACTGATGACATGGTGGTGAGCGGCAATATACAAGGCACGATAAATCTAGTAAACTTACTCGGCGGTCAATGACTCCAAGGTCTGGTCTGCGCTCTCACTCATCATAACTATCCCATTGGTGAGCAGCGTCTGCACGTTGCAAAAGGCATGCACGATGCGGCCAAAGTGCCGACCGTGATGTACTAGAGGGTCTTGAGTCGTGCTATAGAAAAAGGTGACGTATGTAAGTTAAAGTCGGACTCCTATTGTTTCAGGGAAGGAGACAGACGCTTTCTTTCTTGGGCCGAGTTCCAATGCATACGGTTGCGCACGCTTTCGACCAGAGACTGGCGCAGCAGAGCCATTACCATCATCGCTAACGTCGGACATAGCGGATAATGGGGAGCAAACGGAAAGGCGAGTAGTGGGTGGAGGAAAGATTGTCTTGTTTTGAAATGGCGGTCCGACCTTGGGCTTTATATACTGTGAGCAGATCCAGGTCAGAGGAGCTACGCGGAACGTCGGCTCAGAATCCTGACCAATAAGGAAACATCAGAAGCGGCGAAAGTCACTACAGATCGATTGGGATAAAGAGCAATGTGAGTCTTCCTCCTTATAGCCTAAGAGGTTAGCCGATGTGTGTACGTCAGAGGCTCGGATGAGCCTGAGGAAGTACCTTTCTTCGACTCCGAGTCAGAGTAGCTGTCCTAGAGTCCGAGTGTCTGAAAGAATCGGAAAGTCCGTCGAATTTCAATAGAACTCATATCCTTCGTCCGTTTCCTCTCTCATACTCTTCTTGCTCGGTGTTCCCGGCGGGTATGGTTCATAGCTGACCCTTCAGACGAAAAAGGGAAGCTTGGTTTTTGACTGATCTCATCTTCGACAGATGCCGTGTCGCAGTCCGGTGGACCTTGCCTTTGAGGAGCAAGCATGTGTGGGTGTTCGTGTTTTATATGCGCTGGATAACGGGTCCCTAAGGGGGTTGACAACAGAAGCAGCTACTGTACGTCGACAGGGTGACCAATGCTCGCCAACAACTCACTCAACAACGTCTCCTCCCGAATCTGAACTTGGACGAAACTGTTCGTCGCCACGCGTTTGTACCGCCCGCGCTTCTGCGAGGCTAGCAGCAGTGCGCCGAAAGGTTACCGAAGCCGAAAGGATGCGCAGCGCGCGCGCGACTAGATTAAACAAATGATCGACGCCAGAGAAGTCCTGATCGAGCAGGGAACTGATCCACGGATGAGCAAGAACGAGACGCTGCACCCGAGCGAGTATCTTTACCTCGCAGAGAATTGGCGCCGTGGCGTGATAAAGGTGAAGACGCGAGTCGGATTCGGGTTCCGCGAGACGGGCGAAAAATCAGTGAGACGGAAGTCAAGTTCAGGGAGTCGAAGTCGACCGGAAGGGAGGGAGATCAAAGTCGTTCATATAGCGCGACAATTGAAGAGGGATCGGGGAATGATGATTGCAAGTCTGTGACCATCTGATTCATCTCGGCGACTTTGTGGCTTGGGGAACATGCGGAGGCAGAACTTGGTCGTATGCAGTGAGATCGGCGGGGAGGTAGCTTTTAGTAATGCTATCAGAGTTTCCAGTCCAAGACAGAAGCCTGACATCATCCGACTGTGTTAGGATATGCTCGAGGAGACGACGGACTGGCTCGTTCGCTCTCGCCATATATGACCGGGAGTGAGGGGATTCCTTGTGATTAGCGATGTCCAGACCGAGGTATGGCTTCCAATCCTCTGTGTAAAATTGAATGACTCTCGAAGCAACGTACTCCTGGTATGTCCACCCGCGAATGTTCCAGATGCTTTTCCAAAGATCACCTTCTTGCTGCGACTCCGAGAGCACGCCAAGGAGATGGACGATCGTGAGCGCCGCACGACAGTACCACCGAAACATGGCAACGACAAATTCTTGTTGAACCCCTTGTCTGCCTGATTGACGCAGCACGTATCGCTCCATGCCCGTTGAAAACGGCGAGATTGGACATATTACAGAAATTGATTAGCTTCTCGATTGTGGGGGATCTGAGTACTAGTCATGGCAGACCGGAGTTTGTCAAAGATCAGTTGTTCTTCAGAGGCAGCGGCTTGCTGTGTTTTATCATAGAGACGACCAGTGACGGTGTCGATGAGCACGCGGGGGATATCACGATCAACGACCTTTTGGATGAGTGGAGTTGTGTCGAGATATCGACCTCGAAGTCTGGTATCAAAACGAGATAAATTTATATTTTCATGCGGGTTAGATCCAACAGGCTCACCACAAACTTGTGGGTCTACTGAATTCTTCATCGTCAACAACCATTCGGGCCCCCTCAGCTCACAGGGAGAGGGTGTGGCGGCCGTGTCGTCGTCGTCGTCGCCGTGGTCGCGGTACCGCGTCCCCGTCCTCCCCGTCGATGTCGTTCTCGTCATCGTTGCTGTTGCCACGTCGCCGTGTCGGGGACTTCGCGGTGTCGCTGCTGTCTCCCTGTCATTGTCCTCGTCGCGTCGTCGTCCTCGTCGCTGACGACGCGCCATCTTCCCGTCCTCCCTGTCCTCGTCGTTTCAATGTGACGCAATGTCGTCGTCGTGGAGGTGGTCGCCGTACCGGCTTACTTTCGTCGTGCCCTTGTCTCCCTGTCGTGGCGTCATCGTCTGTTCCGGCGCGCTGATTGCAAAGGGGAAGAGTGAAAGCGCAGGAGAGGGGGAGGTGCTGGTGAGGTCAAGGGGAGCGGGAGACGGAGACGGAGACGGAGGAGAGGAGAGGAAAGGTGAGTGAGAGGGGAAAGTGAGGGTGCGTTCGCGTTCGCGTCCGTTCGGACGGCAGAGGGTTGTTTGGGGAGGGAGAGGGAGGCGCTGGTGAGGTTGAGGGAGCGTCCGTTCGGACGCGGTGTGCAGAGGAAGTGGGAGAGACAGAGGGAGAGCGAGAGGGAGAGCGAGAGGGAGAGGGAGAGGGGAGACCACAAATTGTAACTGCTCTTCTTAGCAGCTTCTCTTAGCCAGCAAGGTCTCCGAGTAGTTGCCATAGTAATCAGTGGGCATGCCATACCACTACAGAACAAGATTGTCGGGGTAAAATTGTTGGCCGGGGTGAGGGCAGGCATGGCTACCGCATCCGAAACAGGGCACGAGCACGGAGACCACCGCGTCCTTTGAGGGACGCCAGCTTTCATGAGAGCTCCTCCGCTCCAGCGCGGCCGAACGTCCTTCCGGCGGCGACACCACAATGGACGAGAAGATCTGCTACGCCATCTAGAAATGCAGAGGGTCCAACACGAGCAGCAGCGTTGGAAGGAATAGCAGAGGTAGGCGTAGGCGTAGAGCTAGTGGAGTAAGTGTGACTAGTCGTAGGTGTCGTTTCCCAGGTAGTTGAGGTGGTGCCAGTACCAGTGATCGAAACCACAGAGGGTTGCGAAGTGCATGGTTATTCCGCCGCGCGACTGCAGGCGAACGTGCGAGATGAGCGGGTGTCCTGGCATTGAAGAGGTCGAATCAGAGAATCGGGGAAACAGTGACTAGTGCGAGTCATTGACGGGCAGAAGCTGACCAGATATACTCGATAGGCATATACTAACACTAATTTGCTTGTCACTGGGACCGAGTTCAGGAACTTTGTTAAAGCGCTCCATCAACGCATGTCCGAAAGGGTCGATGGCGGATTAATACAAGCTATTGGTCATATGAGCAAAAAGGAAAACACCTA